>PVKE010024097.1:0-24082 GCA_004027555.1 Craseonycteris thonglongyai | reverse complement strand
TCAGTGCATAGTTATCTCCACTTTACTTTTTGACAGATAGAGAGAGAGACAGAGACAGAGACAGCTAGAGAACCGAACTGTGGGAACTCCCCAGTTCAGCATGTGGGTCCTGCCTGGGCCGGAGCCGGGATTCGATCCTCGGTCCTCATGGCCTCAAAGCGAGCGCTCAACCCGCTGAGCCGTCCCGGCTTTCCCCTATGGTGTTCTTTTTCCTGGCTGCCTTGAGGATTCTATCTTTGTCTTTGACCTTTGACATCTTCCATATAGTGTACCTTGGAGAGGGTCTGCTGGAATTCAAGCAGCTAGGGGTCTTTTTTCCTTCTTGAATTTGTGGTTCCAGTTCTTTCCATAGATTTGGAAAGTTCTCATCTGCTATTTGTTTGAGCAAATTCTCTGTGCCCATCCCTCCTCTGCTTCCTCTGGAATATCTATTATTCTTATGTTACTGTTTCTAATGGAGTCAGATAGTTTTTGTAGAGATCATTTCTTTTAACTCTCAGGTCTCTCTCTATGACATTTTTATATTTCTATTAATATCTTCAGTACCACTAATTCTTTCCTCTGTTTGGCTGACTCTGCTTACTATGCTAGCTATTTCATTTTTCATTTCTTTTATTGTATTGTTTATTTCTATTTGATTCTTCTTTACAGTTTCAATTTCTTTGTTAAAGTATTCCTTTTGCTCACAGATTTCCTTTCTGGGTACATTTAGCTGCTTTTCTGTGCTTAGCTGACTTTGTCTGATCTGTTTGAATGTTTTCAGAATGGGAGTCTTAAATTTTGTGACATTTAGCTCATATATTTTCATCTTTAAGTTCCTTTTCTGAAGATTTTTTATTTTCTTTCTGAGAAGCCTTGTTACCTAGAATAAACATTGCTGTTGGAGAGTTTCTTTTCCTGGGCATAAGTGCTTTTGCCCTGGTAGATATGAAGAGATCTTTCTTTTGCTTCCCATCTGGTGTCACTGTAGCATCTTACAGTATTTTTCACTTGTTTATTTGGTTTTCTCACAGTGGGAGACTTCCTAGAAGGTCTCTGTGTGCCTCCAACTTGGGACAATATGGTGGGTGATGGTATTCTATGCCTCTCAGATCCCACTGCAGTCAGAAGCTGCCATGCCTGTGCTTTAGTTTTCCTAGATCCCTCTGCCAGCTTCAGTGGGTAGAGTGGGGGTGTGGTTAGTTGGGAAAGGCTCAGGTCTGTTTGCATCACAGGAAAATCGTGGCTTCCCAGCTGCAGCTCACTGAGTGCAGGCTCTGGGCTAAGTGAGGAGCAGCAGAAGAGGAAGAGAGCAAGGGGAAGAAACCAGGTTCTGTGTTCAGAGCCCCATGGTGCTCTGACTGGGGCTCTACCTCGTGCAGGGCTCTACTGTGCTCTGGCCTCCAGTGTGCTTCTGCCACTGGCCTCATGTCCCAGCCACCTGTGCCTCACTTTGACTCTGGTCAGTGGTGCCACGTTTTTGCCTCCTGTGCTGCACTGTGGCCACCTGCACCACACCACAGTTGCTCTCCCCATGCTCCTGCCCCCTATGCCATGCCACAGCTGCCTGTGCCACTTCTGCCATTCACCTCACACTCCAGCTGCCCATGACACTGCTCCTGTCAGTTCTCAGCCCCCAATGCACCAGGGGTTGTGTTGTGCCTCAGCTATGTTCCCACCTCAGTCTCTCACCTGCTTGTCTTTGAGTTGATCACCCGGTAGGTCTTCGGGTCATGCTCCATGCATGTCTCTGCATGGCTCCCTTCCCTTCTCTGTCTCTGGCCTCCCTTTCTTTGGCTTTAGATATTTTCTTGTTATGAGTGTGTCTGTCAGCTGAGGCTGTGTGTTGATTCCCTTTTTAGATTTTAGTTGTTCTATTTATTGTCTTTTCCAGGAGAGGTTTTAAGAGTCTCCTCTCACACCGCCATCTTGATGATGTCTACCTTAATATATGTTTTTAAATGTGCTTTATGATCAAGAACATGATCTCGTTTGGTGAATGTGTGCACTTGAAAAGAACGTGTATTTCGCAGTTATTGGGTATAGCATTCTATAAATATCAGTAAAACCAAGTATAGTTTTTCTAATTTTCTAAATTTTTGTTGAGTTTTATTTAGTTCTATCAATTTACTGAAACAGTGCTGTTAAAATTTCCAATCATGATCATGGATTTGTTATTTCTTCTTTCAGCTCTGCCAATTTTACTTCATGTATTTTGAAACTCTGTCATCAGGAGCATATAATTTAGGGTTATTATGTCTTCTTGATGAAATGACTCTATCATTCATAAATAATTATCTTTATCTCTGATAATAATCCTTGTTTGGAAGAATGATTTGTCCCATATTAATATAGCCACATCTGTTTATATGGCATTTGTTTTATACCCTTTCTATGTTTAATTTTTTCTTCCCTGCATTTTTAAAAATCCATTCCCAGGGAAGCCGGGATGGCTCAGTGGGTTAAGTGCTCACTTTGCAGCGCTGGGGACCGAGGATCGAATCCCGGCCCCGGCCCGTGCGGAACCATGTGCTGAACTGGGAGCTCCCCCAGTTCAGTTCTCTCTCTGTCTCTGTATCTCTCTCTCTCTGTCTCTGTCAAAAATAAATAAATAAATAAAAATATATTAAAAAAAAAATCCATTCCCCACTCCCCTTCCCCTTTGGCAGCCATCAATTTGTTCTCTATAGTTGTGGGTCTGTTTCCATCTTGTTTTGTTTATTCATTCATTTAAAAATTTTTTTTAGATTCCACATGTAAATGAAACCATATGGTATTTGCTTTTCTCTGTCTAACTTATTTCACTTAGCATAATACCCTCTAGGTTTATCCATGTTGTCACAAATAGTAAGATTTCACTCCTTTTTATTGCTGAGTAAGATTCCATTGTGTATATATGTACCATATCTTCATTATCCATTCACCTATCATTGGACATCCAGGTTTCTTCTTATCTTGACTATTGTAAATAATGCTATAATTGGGGGAGGGGTTAAACAAAGGAGTCATGGGGATATGGTTTCCATTTTAAGGGCTCACTCTGACTGCCATGTAGAGAATTGACCATGAAGGTACTGAGTAGAAACAAGAATGACACCACAAGATAGAAAACATGCTTATATTGCATGGCAAGAACCAAAGGTGGTTAAGTGCACATAATTTTGATGAATTTTAAAGGCACAGCTAATAACACCTGCTAACGAGTTGGATGTGGGGTCTGTGAGAAAGAAAGAGTCAAATGTGATTCTGGGGGTTTTGAATTGAGTGACTAGATGAACAATAATGTCATTTTCTGAGATGGTGGAAGACTTTGGAGGCAAATGGATAAAGTCAAAAGCTCTGTTTTTGTTGTTGTTGTTGTTAAATTTCACATGTCTACTAGACATCCAAATGAAGATGTCGAGTTAACAGTTATATATGAATATATGAATATGCTGAGTTAACAGTTATATATGAACAGTTATATACCCAAATAGATTGGGTATAAGTTCTAATTTGACATTCATCAACATGGATGGTTTTTAAAGCCAGGAAATTTGGTTAGATCATCCATAAAAATAACTAAAAATAAAAAATGGGACTGTTTACTAAACCCTAGAGCCAGTGGTGATATGGAATTGGCTCTAGCCTGCTAGCAAGAGCTAATTAAGCACATCTCTTCCCAGCTCCTCATTCAGTAATATCATGCTAATGGCTTGAAATCAGCCAAAGTGGAAATATTAGCACCATGAAAATTGGCAAATCCAACACAGTGGTTTTCTTTTTCCTCCTTTGAGTCAGATTTTAAACATTTACTATCACACCACTGCCTGGGACACTTACATTTAGAGACCAGGAAAAGCAGGAAGAAACAGTATAAAAGATTGACAAGGATTGGTACATGAGTGAGGTGGGATAACTACCAAAATAGTGTGGTGTTCTTGTCCAAGTTTATTATGTTGTTTCATGTCTTCTCTAAATGGTGAAACTATATGGTCTTTCTCTTCTCTCCCTTTATGAAGGCTTTCAGCTCTTAAAGTTGATAAAACATGTCATATACAGGAGATAAATGTTTTTGTTTAACTCTCCAATTTATCCTTTATATAATGACTTTAACTCATTTTTATAAGCCTTGATTCTCTGAGAAGCCATTATATGAAAATATATTTGCATGAATGTATAATGGAAAAAATTATGATGGGTTCTGTATCAACCCAAGGAAGATACCAAAGTGATTTCCACAAATAGAAAAATAAATCATTGAAAGTAAGTTTAAATAATAGAGGGTAAACTGAAAGTAAATAGAGACTGTATATAAAATATAAATTAGTGAAAGCTTACTTTAGTCATTAAAGAAGAAAAGTCATAAATAGAATAAGATAAATGGGAATTATACTGTAGGGGGTGGGTATTTTTTTCTAAATCATTTTTTTCACAGGTTTACAACTTCTGCAGCTTATGGTTACCTTACACTCAAAATGCATTTACAAATAAGACACTGGCATAGAAAATCACATTCAGAGCTAATGAAAGGCTAAACACAAGATTGCTTTGAAGCATGGGGTAATAATATACAGATGCTCCTAGACTTATAATGGGGTTATGGCCTGATAAGTTCAGCTTCAGTTGAAAATAATGTCAGTTGAAAATGCATTTAATATACCTAATCTACAGAACATCATAGCCTCTCTTAAATGTGCTCAGAACACAATATCCAAAAAACACTGGCAATATAGTACATTGTAGATATTTGTTCTTTATTCTTGCGATCAGTAGCTGACTGGAAGCAGCCAATGCCCAGCATCATGAGAGAGCATCATATTACATATCACTAGCCTGGAAAAAGTGCAAATTTTAAAATAAGAAAGTATGGTTTGTACTGAATGCACATTGCTTTCACACCATCATAATGTCAAAAACTGTAAAGTCAAACTATCGTAAAGTAAGGACTATCTGGACATGCATAGTAGGACTGAAGAGTCCTAAAAAATGCTATCTATTCATTCTTCTTGCCTGGCTCACATACACAAAGCAAAAAAGATATGAGCATGTAATGATGTTATCTGATTAGAAATTGTTGTGTCAAGTGAATTGGTGAGTGTGTCTTCGCCTAAAACCAATGTGTCAAAGTAGCAGCTCTTACAGAGTACATAGTTATTTTGTTTGAGGGTAAAAAACCTGCCATATTGAACAAAAAATGAAATGGTCCAAAAGTGGTGAAACTTTTCGACACCGTTGTGCTGAAAAGTCATTAATAGAATAGTGCTTATGGTAGGTAATGCTGTTTTTCATTTTGCTGCCCGAGAAGAAAGCTCTCTCTGTTGTACAGAAAGAAAGTAGAAACCTGTCCATTCAGTGAATAGGTTAGTGTGTTTCTTTGTTGAAAGACTTCAGCCTCACAGAACTCCTGTTATCATTACCGTCATTATTATAGCTACCATTAATTTAGGACCTAATACATACTAAGCGAAGTGGGTTATTTATCCTCCGTTATACAGAAGCAGCAGCTACAAATCAGAGGAAAGGAGGTAAAAGCAAGATAAGTGACTATAGCAGTGTCCTCTGAGCAACCAAAATTAGAAAAAAAAGATTTTAAATAGGTAATAATTTCTTCCATTGTAAAACTAAAAAACTTGTTCATATGCTGATGGACATACATACTGCTTCAATAACAGGAAAACAACAGAGAAGGACATATATTTAGTAAGAATACTCTTTAAAGTAGGAAGCTCTTAATACCATGAGTGTGCATTATTAGTGAAATCCATCTGTGAGTCACACATGAATGACAATAGTTTGAGGGCATGTCTTGCACTGTTTTTCTCAAGCACCACATGGACGCTTATGGGTTCTGCTGTGGAGCAGTAATGGAGTTCCTCTAAAACACCAATCATCACCTGATGGAACAGAAATCCAACATAGCTCTCAGGTGCCACAGCTTATTCACCTTATGTCTCAACAGGCAGCCTCTTGCTTCCTTTACACGACTCACACCCAAAGCTTTGTTTCTTCCTTTATGAAGGTGATAGCGTTTCCCAAGCCAGAATCCAGACTCCACTGTGTTCTGCTGCAAGCCCTGGCATTTCCTCCTTCTCTCCTACACTTTTGTTTTATCTTGGAAAAAAAGGTCAGTGAATTCCCAGAAATTTCCACTTTCCTCTCCATACAGACATCTTGGACAGGAAGGAAACACCAGAGTCCTTTCCCTTCCCCCAGCCCCTATGATCAACAACACAAATAATATTGTCTCTTTTAACCACAGGATTACTATTATTTTTGTTACTGTTTTTGCCCACTTGTGGCCTGGTCTTCTGCTTTGAAGAGTTTGATTCACCTCATCTGAATGTTAATGTCTTCATTTGCACTACCTGATTTCCCCTCTCCTCCCACCCCCTAATTCTCAGCAAGCTGAAAGAACTGCTGATAAACAGCAGTTACACAAGAAAAGGGAAACCCACATGTTCATGCTGTTTCAAAAGTTTGTGTCATCTTGTGGGCTCCCTCAGTTTGGGGTTGAGACTTTATTTTCTTCTGTCACCACCAATCTGTTTCCCTTGGCTGCAGTGCCCAATTTAGTTTCTCTACAATAGAAGACTCAAAGGTGACAAAATTCAGGACCATCTAAGAGAAAGCAGCTGGAAGATGTGTTAAACAACATCAAAAGCCAGAGTTAGTAGGTACAAGCTGCTGTCCATAGGGCTCCACAGCCTCACCCATGGGAAGAAGCGCCAATAGCAGCACTAAGCAGGGAAACCAGCATGGCAGAAGGACAGATGTTCCTACCCCATGAGGATGCTATGGAATGTGGCAGAAAGAGAGTAAGACAATAGACAGCAAGGTCTGAAAGATCCATGCTTCAATCCTAGCTCTTTCACTTTGATGAATACATTCTTTCATTTATTCATTTAGTAAGTATTTATTGAGAAACTACTTACTATGTTCCAAGTGTTCTAAATTTTGCTGTGATAATGAGGAACAAAATATCTGCATCATCAAGAAGACTAAAATTAAAAGTATACTGGATATATGCTGTTGGTCAACTTAACCTCTAAAATACTTAAGGATAAATAATAACTACTGTAGAGGTAAAGATAAAATAAAACAATATATGTAAAATGGCGTATGCTAACAATGAATAAATTATAACCATTATTATTATATATTATCCCCCACCCTATTCCCCTAGTTAGCAAGTTATTCCTTCAATTAAGGCAAACACCCCTTAAAAATGTCATTAACTTTTACAAGCAATTGTATTCCATATTTGTGTTGGAGATTATGCTTTTAAAGGCATGGGCACTTACTGGAACTGGGTGGGAAAACTTTGTAATGCCTGAGCCCAAGGTACACTGAGGCCACGCTTCAATCTCCTACCAAAATGGAAGAACAACAGTGGAGTGGAAAACATTTGGAGGATGTTTGAATTGGAGAGAAGATATTATAAAATTTAACCAAGGTAATGCAAAGTTACTCAGACATCTCAAACATGTAAGACAATCTAGAAGAGAGGCACTATGTACTTTTATAATACTCTCTTGCAGCGCTTTAAGACATTTGAAATGATAAGCCTCTTAGATTTTCCAGAAAATGCAGCAAATAGTTCATTAGCATCAAAGATGGAATTTCCCAGTTTCTATTAAGTTATGGAATGACCTCTAGTTTAAGTAAATGTTAATGTTTAAGTTTCTAAAAGTTAGCTGGTGTAGAAATTCATCTGGAAGGAGAAAAGGGGGATTTTTATTCTAAGATAAAAAATATATCCTGGAGTTAGTTGTTTTGTTTTGGGTTTTTACCCCTGCCCCCACTAGACTGCTTTGAACACTCTTTGATATAGTTGTGAAAACAAACATGCCTTTATGTCTACCAATTGAGTCATCTGATCTTCAGCCAAAAAAAAAAAAAATGTAACTGGCTCCTAATAACCAGGTGTGACGCAAAGAAAGTACGGTAAAGGTTATTCTACACATGCACAAGTCAATGGGGTGGTTGTATAAGTCCTAGAAATTTTCCAGTAAAGAAAACAACTAAGGAAAAAAGGAACTTTTGTTGCAGAAACCTCCAGCCAAATTAGAAACAGATTTAGTACTGCGTTCATCTGGGGAATTGTCTAGTCAAATCCAGTCTGTCCCTATTCTGGGGGAAGCTGTGAGGTAGATCGCCTAGGCCATCCTTGTACTAAAAGGAACACAAGAAAAAATGCAAGACTTTCTCCATGTGTCAAGAGATCACACAACCCCACGTGCTAGACTCTTTGATATATTTATTTATTTATTTATTTATTTTTGACAGAGAGAGAGAGAGAGAGAGAGAGAGAGATACAGAGACAGAGAGAGAACTGAACTGAGGGAGCTCCCAGTTCAGCACATGGTTCCACACGGGCCGGGGCAGGGATTCGATCCTCGGTCCCCGGCGTGCAAAGTGAGCGCTTAACCCACTGAGCCATCCCGGCTTCCCCTAGACTCTTTGAACAAAGAAATTTACCTCAATGTTTAGTTGTAAACTTTTTAAAAATGCAATTTCTGTATCTAAGATTTGTAAAATGTCTTCATTTTCTGACATTTAGGAGTAATTACTAAAATCATGAATTGTAACTTGACAGAAACTAAGTCCATAAACTTGGTGTAACAGGGCAAGTGCCAAGAAACTGTATTTGATAACAAAATTCCTTTCTTATCTCAAAGGCTTTGATTCTGAGATTCCACCAAACTACATTCATAGACCTTTGGTTTATGGCTTACATAACCAATTAAATCAGATCAAATATAATATATTTATGTCATCCTTGCTCAGGGACCATGCTAATCTCTGTATCATTTCAATTTTAATATACTTGTTGTGGAAGCGAGCATCTAATATATTTAAATTTATAGATAGTGTCAGCACAGTGATACTATACTGCTGAGTATAAACATTATCATTATTTTATCAGACTAATTATCTGTTAATGTCCATCTGAAATATAGAACTGATTTTTTCTTTTCTAAGTATAATAGTTACTATCAGGGACTGTTCCTATTTTTTGCTGCCTGTCTCCAAAAGAGAACCAATAGTTTTCCTTTTTTTTAATTCCCCATAATTGAACTGCAGTAGAAGGTTTATGTTTATATGATTATCTGTGATCCTTCAACTTGGGCAAAATGGCATGTTTTCATCAACTGGATTCTGAAAGTACAAAAGGACTAAGAATTCAACAAGAATGAAAAAAAAAAGCATGTTAAGGAATATAGCAAACTCTGCTACTTGAGTATTCAATATCTAGTCTTACTTTCTAATAACAGACCCACTCTATTCAGGTCTCTTTCCATCAGAGAGGGTATCTCTATCCCTAGTTCAGAATTAAATCTAAGACCATAGACTTTCTAGATCATAACTCAAAGTAAGAAACACACTTCACATGGCAACCCAGTACACAACATGCATCCTATATGATTTATTTTTATTTATTATTTTACTGTTAAATTTATTAGGGTGACATTGGCTAGTAAAAATTACATAGGTTCCATGTGTACAATTCTATAGTACTTTTTCTATGTGTTACAATATGTGTTTACCACACAAAGTCGGCTTTCTTTCCATCACCATATATTTATCTCCCCTCTCCCCTTTACCCTCAGGTAACCACTAAACTATTGACTGTGTCTATGAGGTTTTGTCTGTCTGTTGCTTTCAGTTTCATATTCCACGTATGAGTGAAGTCATATGTTTCTTAGCTTTTTCTGTCTGGCTTATTTCACTTGGCATGATGATCTCAAGTTCTATCCATGTTTTTGCAAATGGCAGAAATATAATTGATGAAAGAAACAAGTAATTAATTGTACTTCATCAAAATTACAACAGTTTCACAAAAGATAGTATTAGGAGAGTGAAAAGATAAGCCACGGGCTTTGTGGGATATGTGTATTGGCAAAACACTAGGACAAATAACTCGTATCTAGACTATATAAAGAACTCTCAAAACTCAATAGTAAGAATAACATAAACAATAAAAACAAGGACAAAAAGATTTGAACAAAATATCCACTAAAGTTATATCCATGGGGGAAGCCAGGATGGCTCAGTGGGTTAAGCACTCTTTGCAGCCCTGGGAACCGAGGATCGAATTCTGGCCCCGGCCCATGTGGACCCATAAGCTGAACTGGGGGCTGCTTCCCATGTAGGAGGCCCCTAGCTCAGTTCCCATCCTGTGTGGCTCCCACCCACTTGTTTGCAAGGAAGCCATATCAAAAACTGATAATGTACAACATGGAGACTGCTCTGGGCCCTCCTCCTTCTCTCTCTCACTCTCTCTGTCTTTGTCAAAAACAATAAAATAAATGTTTAAAACAGTTATATACATGGTAAATAAGCACATAAAAGATTCTAAAGTCATTATACATTAGGAAAATGCAAATTAAAACCACAATGATATACCACCACACACATATTAGACTGGCAAAGACAAAAAATAAATCAGTGGTTGCCCGAGTTAGGGCTAGGGGCAAGACTTGACTACAAAGGAACAGCACAGAAGGATTTGGGGATTAATGGAACTGCTCTGTATCTTGACTGTGGGGGTGGTTACATGACTATGCATCTTATTGTGCAATCCACTGCACAATAAAAAATGAATTATATGTAAATTAAACATGAAGGAAGAGATGGTTCCTTTTTCTGCTCAGTGATGTGCTGAATGCAACTTCTGAAAGTAGAGCAGCCATTTTGTCACCATGAGGGAGCTAAAGTGAAGACAAAACTACTATGTATATGTGGCAAAATAGAAAATATGAAAGAACTTGGGTATTCAAAGATGTTATTGATCTACTTTATTGTCCAATCCTAAAACCAACTCATCTTTGAATCCTATTACAGGAACTCATGATAATTTCATTTCTGTTTAAACCATTTTGAATTGGGTTTTCTGTTATTTCTAACCAAAATTATCCTGTACAGAGAGTCTCAATGACTTCGTTTCAGAAATTGCTTCATTCTCATCAATAGAATTTAGGAAACTTTTGAATGCTTTAAGTGATTTGAGACTATGTTCAGGATCAATTTATATAGTATTACTTCTGCAAGGAAAAAAAAAAAGTGAATGAGCTTTCACAGATATGTCCCTCAGCTTATGTCAAGAATTTTCAAGCAGTTATGTTTATTTAGCTTTATATAAAAGATTATTCTGTGACTTTAAATAAGCAATAGGAGTGAAATATGTCAGGATTGGCAGGTATTACAAATTGAAAAAAGGTGGTCAAACCCAGCTCAGTTATCAGTTCCTTTTAATTAGTTCTTTATATACCTTATCTCTTTTTCAGCAGTCAAAGTGCATTCATCATAATAAAAAAGAATGATATTATATATGATCCTAAATTTGAATAATTTTGGAACCAAAGGGAAATTGAATTTCAAAATAATGTCTTTGGAATACACTTAAGGTCAGACTTTATGAAATGTAGTGATCAACACCAGCAGTGCTTTTGTTCTTATTGAGCTTTCAGTCAAGTAGGATAGATATTGAACAGATAACTCCAAATGTGACACATTATAAACCAAGGGAAAGATAGGATGTTGGGGAAACATATGAATATAACAGGAGTATGAAAATCAGATTGAATGCCCCAAGAATGCCCCAGGACACTTAGGCTGAGATTCACGGCTGAAATCCTCAACGCAAGGGGTTCATGAGTTCATAACAATACTTTATTTGAAAATTTAAATGGAGTGGGAGAGGGAAAAAAGAGGAAAGGCTATTTTGGCATGAGTGACTCATAATACAAGTGACTAGGCTGAAGCTAAGACATTTTGATATGGCTCTTTTCATTTAGGGGATATTTTTAAAAATGGAGTTTTGATAAAGGTATGTTGATTTTTTAATTATTCCTTTAATTACCAGTTATGTGTACAAAAGAGCTTCCTGACCCTAACCCTGTGGTTCTCAACTGGGAGCCATTGTGCCCCTCAAGAGACATTTGGCAAGATCTGGAGACATTTTTGGTTGTCACAATGGAAAGGGGTAGTGCTACTGGTAGCTAGTGGGTGGAGGCCAGGGATGCTGCTCAATGTCTCACAAGTCAGACACACAACCCCCCACAATGAAGAGTTACCCAACACCAATGTCATTGGTGCTGAGGTTGAGAAAACCTGCTCTAACGTCACCTCTAAGTCTCTTCCCTTGTACAATTTGCTACCTATGAATTGAAAATTATTGGAGACTTTTATCTTCAACTTTATGATATTTTTTGTTGTTTGAATTATTTATGAATTAATATATAATACTTTAAAAGAATCACTAGAATTTTGTAAAAATCTGTCAGAACTATTTCAGCACCTAAAACTGCACTTGTTTCTCAAAAAAAAAAAATCCGCTATGAAATATATAAATAAACGTGTTCATATTACTTAGTTAAAAGAAAATCAGCAGATGTTTACCTGAATATTCTTTGCAGAATAAGGAGTCATTTTATCCCAAATTTCCTTCCCTATTTACCCTTGATATGTCCCTCCTGCTATATATCTGCTATGCTTCATAATAAGGAGAGCAATGAAAAGTATATATTTTTAAGCTTTACTAATGGAAAGTGAATTACCATTATTAAGGATGTAAATGTAATTATTCAATTAATATGCAGTCCATAAAGCTAAAGTGAATTATCAGAGTCATCATTGGGCGTGATAGCCCTTTCCAGAAAATCAAGTATGGGGCTCCTTATTTTCTCTCTTTGCGATCTCTCTGTTGGTGTCTATGGCCACACACCTTTCACCCCAGGCCAGACAGACACTTCATGTGGAAATCTCTTCCCTAAAGGATGAAGGCACTGATGAAGAACTCCTCAGTGGAAGAGATACACTGTCTTACTTACTATATGATATTTAATGGTTGTTTTGCTTCTTTATTAGGCTGCATCAAATGCTTTGATATCATAACAACGTCATCAACATCATGTTGGGCCAGAGAGTAAATACTCAAAATGGGACACAGGAGCCACCTTGAAGGGACTTTCACTTGACAAATATAGGATAATTTTAACATAAAAATAAGAGTAACAGAATCCATTCATAATGATACTTTATTAAATGTAAACAGAGTGGGAGAGGACAAAGAGAAAGTTCTTCTCTACAGAAAAATGCCAACTAATAAATGTAGAAGAAATTATTGAACTAGAAAGCAATCAGTAGATGATTCAGCCAATAATTATCAATGAATCTTAAAACCTTTGAGTGAAAATCTTTTGGAAAATTGGATATTAAAAATATCACACAAAACACTGCCTGTTAATTAAAAAGGCTTTATCTTTACAATGGAGAAATATGGCAAACATTACTAAATTTTACATCACCAAAGATGGGACAAACTAACATTAGGTACCTCCTGATGTAGTAAATTAAAAAGTACACCAAATGGCCTACGTAGTTGTCTCAGCATTCTTGTCTCATTTTTTTTCCCCCTGGTTCCTCACACAGAGCTTCTAAAATTCTTGAAATTTCCTTAGTGATAGATGTGTCTTTGTAACTCATGAGCCTCGGATCACACCTGAGTGATACATGGTGATCCCTTAGATAGCTTCAGGATGGGGGATGGTTACCAGAAAGACCAACCACATGATTAGAAGCTAAGGACTGAACCATCCCATCATCTGGGGAAGGAAAGAGAACTGGAGACTGAGTTCAGTCATGTGGTCAATGATTCAATCAATCATGCCTACATGATGAAATGCCAATAAAACCTCTAGACACAAAAGCTCAGTGCATCAGGAAAGCTGATGTCTCAGGAAGAAGATATGCCCTGATTCCACAGGGACAGGACCCAGAAGCTCACCATTCAAGACTCTCCCAGGTCTTGCCCTATATGTCCATTCATTTGATTATTCCCGAGTTGTATCTTTTATAATAAATAATATGTATGGTGAATGAAGGAAAGCAGAATTTGCCACCCCAAAGTTTGCCTCTGTGGCAAACAGATTATTTTGAGCTGGTTATTTAAAAAACAACAACAATGAAAAAGACAGCAGACATGGGAGAAGCTCTGAAAACCAAGTAGAACTTAACCCTTTTATAAGATACACTTACATTTATGAAGGAAACTTTCATTTATAACTGTGCCTCACTCTTTTCTTTTCTGTACCAGAAAGAAAAGGATGACTAAATATCTAGAAAAGCTTATCAATAAAAAAAGTATCTACTTAACTCTGCAAAACCACCTTAGCATTGTTTACTGTGCTTTGCCTGCTAACCTCCCATAATTGGATCCTCCCACCCCCAACATTTTCTTTTGTTTTTAACTAGAGATGGCTTTTAAGGTGTTGACTTGGGCCATTTTGGGGAGTTACTCAGTTTTCCTGGGTATCTCCCACTTATATAGGAGGTACGCATGCTATTAAGCTTCTGTTTATTTTCCTCTTGTTAATCTGACTTTTATTTTAAGAATAGAAAAGTAGAGGAAAAAATTTTTTTGCTCTCCTACAATAACATTTTTCCGAGTTCTGTGAGTGATTCTAGAGAATTATTAAACTCAAAGGGGTCCTGAGAATATCTGAAATTGCAGCTAGTTGGTCATAGTATTGTGGTCTAGAGACCCCCTGAGCTTGAAGCTGGCATATCAAGTTAAGACAGACTTTTTGGGGACCATGCCCTCTACTTGTAGGGTCTGTGCTAACTCCAGGGGGCTAGTACAAGAATGGGATTGCAGTACACCAGTTGGTATCAAAATAATAATAGCTGTTGTAGTAATAATGCTTAACTTGGTTACTGTAAGCAAAAAGAATAAGGCTGTGTGGGGGGTGGGGGAGGAAAGAAATGAAGAAGTAAGGGGAGACAAAGAAAGTAGAAGATGAGATAATTTTTTTTAAAAAGGTAATTACCAGACCACCAGAACAAGATTTTGGTGGCCTAGAACAGACATAGGACGCCATCTTGCCACTCAAGTTGAACTTTAGCTAATTATAATAGATGATAATATTATTAGCATGAGAGGCAGGGAAATCTCCATACACTATGGCACCATGACAGTTCTGACTAGAGCCAAATAAGGACAAAAAATCTACCACCTGACAGGAAGGAATAGTCATTGAGGACCCTCCTAGGAATGCCTATAACTCCATTCCTAAAACTTGAATATTTTGCACCCTGAAGCTAATAAAATCCTAAGCTGCTTTGTTCTTAGTGGAGTTGCTCTTCTGCCTTACTTACTCCTGCCATTTTGGGAATGTACCTCCTTCCATTCTTTTAATAAATCTACTGCTTGCTTGGCTTTGCTTACTTGGCTTATTCAGTGCATCCTTGAATTCTCTCTTATGATACTAAGAATCCATTTTCTGGCAACAATTTGACTCCAAACACAAAGAAACAGACTATAACATATATAGATATATATAGACTATATAATATATATAGACTATAGATAGATGATAGATAGATAGATAGATAGATAGATAGATAGATATCTTGATTTTGGAATATTTGGAATATTCTTCCAAATAACTGTCCTGGACTCTTCAGAAATAGCAATATAAAGAAAGGCACAGGGGAAGCTGGGACAGCTCAGTGGGTTAAGCGCTCACTTTGCAGACCTGGGGACCGAGGATTAAATCCCGGCTCTGGCCTTTGTGGACCCATATGCTGAACTGGGATGTGCTTTCCATGTGGGAGGCCCCCAGTTCAGTTCTTGTCCCCCCTCCCAATTTGGCCCCTGGCTCGAGGGGATGTGCCTCCCATATGGAGGCCCCCAGCCCAGCTCCTGCCCTGCGTGGCCCCTGCCCACCTGTGTGGAATGAAACCATGTTGAAAACTGATGAGGTACAATTATGGAGACTGCTCTGGGTTCTCCCCCTTCCCTTTCTCTTTCTGTCTCTGTCTCAGTCAAAAACAATAAAAAAAGAAACTTAAAAAAAAAGGCAGAAATAAATACACATACATATACATGACTGGGTATGTGTTCTAGATTCAAGGATATTAAGGAAACATCACAATTAAATATGATGAACTATGATGTGATCTTTGGATTCTGAACTGTAAAAAACAGCTTGTGCAGTTTGAAAAGAGTATTCTTGTGTTTAAGAGATATGTAGAGAAGCATTTAATAGTGACTTGTCATGATGACTGAAACTTAATCTCAAATGCCTCAGCAAGAACAAACTATATACAGGGAGACGAGTGAGAAAATTAAAGAAAATGTTAACAAATGGTGAATCTAGGTAAATGGTTACTCATTGCCCTGTTCTTTTGAAATTTTTAAAAACAAAGAATTTGGGGGAAAATCAAATGAGCTGCCTCAAAACGTTCCCTGCATCAAAAGGCTGTCAAAAAGGCAGGAACAACAAGAGCTGAAGGAGCCATGGAAAAAATGGAACCCTTGTACACTGCCGGTTGGAATGCAAATTGGTACAACTGCTATGGAAGGCAGTGTGGAGATTCATCAGAAAATTGGTAATGGAGCTACTCTATGACCCAGTGATCCCCCTTCCAAGAATGTACTCCAAAAACAAAAATCTTAGTCCATAAAACATATGTACCCCAATGCTCATTGCATTATTGTTCACGGCGGCCAAGTCATGGAAACAACCGAAGTGCCCTTTGATAGATGACTGGATAAAAAAGCTGTGATATATATATATACAGTGGAATATTACTCAGCTATAAGAAAAGATGCAATACAGCCATTTGTGACAACATGGATGGAACTTGAGATCATCATGCTAAGCAAAATAAGCCAGACAGAAAAAACTAAGAACCACATGACTTCACTCATGTGGAATATAAAACTGAAAGTAACAACAACAACAACAACAACAAAACCTCATGGACATAGTCAATAGTTTAGTGGTTACCTGAGAATAAGTGGGGAGGTGGGTAGAAGAGGAGAGAGGAGAAGCTGAATATATGGGGATAAAAAGGAAGCTCACTCTGGGTGGTGAACATATATTGTAACACATAGACAAAGTACTGCAGGATTTTACATCTGGAACCTACGTAATATTTACTAACCAATGTTACCCTAATAAATTTAACAATAAAAACATAAAAAATAAAAGGTGATATCAAACACAACATTGTGAATAAATGTCACTGAATTGTACATTTAAAAATGGTTAAAATCGGGGATGCCAGGATAGCTCAGCAGGTTGAGCCCTTGCCTTGCAACCTCGAGGGCCAGGGATCGAACCCCAGCCTGTGCAAAACCATGTGCTGAATTGTGGCACACGTGGTTCTGGCAGTGAAGTTTCTCACCTCCCATGAGGGAGGTCCCAGGTCGGTCCCATTCCACTTGCAGCACAACCACCTATGTGAAATGAAACCAGGTCACAATTAATAATGTACAACTATGGAGACCTCTCTCTCTCTCGTCTCTCTCACTTTCTTTCAAATAATAAAATAAATTAAAAAAAAAAGTGTGTGTGTGGGGGGGGGGGGCAGAAAGAAAGAAATTCAGTCCAGCAGCCTCTTTCTGGTTGACCCAGTGTGAACAACATGAAGAAAGGGGAGGACAAATACAGAAATTTAAGGAAATAGTTATTTTCTGAGAACATAGTATGGTCTTGTTTTGTTGCATTGTTTTGTTTTTGCTTGCTTTGTTTTGCTTTGCTTTGTTTCTTTTTAATCTGAGGACAAACTTCCTAGCAGTACCGTCCCATTAATAAGTAACTTGTGCAAGGGCTTGCTCAAGGATAGCTTGGAAAGAAGGGTAAGTATGTTGACTCAGTTGACTAGTGTTTTCTGAATATCAGAGCTCACAGAACTGTACTCCCTGGTTCTGAAATGTGCACAAACCACCGGTTATGTTTTAGGAAAAAATTTTAAGATTTGAGGGTTGGTGCACATGTACCCATTTAAAAAAAAATAATAATAAATAAATAAATAAATAAATAAACACTATAGCTTCCTGCTTTAAAAAAAAATCATTTTGGGTGCATTGTTGGTATATATGTATTTTTTAAAATAGCAAATACATTTCAGAAAAAAAAATTTGATAACTTATTTTTTTAATTTTAATGTGGTTATTATTTTTTTTAAGATTAATTTTATTGTTTTTGACAGAGACAGAGAGAGACAGAGAAAAAGGGGAGGGCAATTTGATAACTTAATGAAAGTTGTTTATTTTTAATTGAAATATCTGGCAAATAATTAAACTTACAGTCAAGTTTCCAGTCTTAGTAAAAAGGGTTGATTTGGATGGAAATCAACAAAGTAGTAAAGAGGCAACATAAGTAAGAGAAGGGAAAAGAAACTGCTGAAAAAAAATATAGATAAAAGCAGTTACTAAGAACAACATATCCATTAGTCACAGTAGGCCAAGTACCTGGGGCCCACAATACTGTCAAAGGCCCACAAAAATTATTTAAGTTTTCTTTTTAAATTAAAAGAAAGGGAAGCTGGGATGGCTTAGCAGGTTAGGAGGCCACTTTGCAGCCCCGGGGACCGCCAGGGACAGAGGATCGAATCCTGGCCCCGGCCCATGCAGACCCATATGCTGAACTAGGGTGTGCTTCCCATGAGGGAGGCCCCCAGTTTGCTTCTCATCCCTCGGTTTGCCCCCTGGTTTGAGGGGACGTGCCTCCCATGCAGGGGGGCCCCAGCAGTACAACTATGGAGACTGCTCTGGGCCGTCCCTCTTCTCTCTGTCTCTCTCTGTCTCTGTCAAAAACAATAAAATACATCTTTATAAATTAGAAGAAAACATGAATATATGGTAATGAATCCAACCGGATCCAACCTGGATTGCATTCAGCTTTATAAGAATACAGTTGTAAAATAGAATTTTAATATTTTTTTAATGGAGGAAGGAACCCATGAAAGGAAAATGCTTATGTCCATAAAAGTTCTAATGTGACCCTGGCAATTACTAGGGATGTTGGCCTCAAAGGTCTAAGAAAACATAATTCTAATGTCTTCAGTTATATTAACATGGACAATGCTCACATTTCACGGGCTGAATGGCCTTCTCCACAGAGCTGTAGGATCACAGCTCACCTCTCCAAATTTTCCCAGCTATGTCTGGCAATGATTTTCATGTGCTCAGTAAAAGAAACAATCAGATTCATCTGTGCCACCCCTTTATTAACTCCACTGCCAAGAAGCCACCTCAGGAGAGGCCCTACCAATGAATGGTACTTGGACGGCACCTACTTCAGCTTTTCTATCTGGTTGCTGTTCCCAAACTCCCAACTCCCTAATCCAGCGTTAAAAGCTCTGCTGGGTACACCCAGGAATGCAGAGACTCCCTGGCCCACAGCTCTGGATGGAGGAAGGAACTCACTGAAGTGCTGAAACAGCACTGCTTGTAACAAGAGCCTCCACAAGTCCCTTGTATAAATCAGCATCTCCATTTCATTACCGGTTTCTGAGCCTGTGATCGGGAACAAACAGCTCCCTGTCTGCCACTTCATTTGCTCCTGTCTCTTGTCCCAGGTATCTTTAAAAGATCCAGCCTTACATCCATCCTTTCATGAAAATATCCACATTACATTTTGGTGCTGCCCATGCCAAAAACAAAAACAAAAATAATACTACATATGTATGTGTGTGTATGTATAGATAGATAGATAGATAGATGCCAAATACTTCAAAACTAAGTAAAAACTTTTAAATATTTCAAAAGTAAACATACATGAAACAAATCTTTACCTTGATTGTTAATATGGTACATAATTACTTTAATATGTTTTATTTTCTACCATTTGTTTTCAGCTCTGGTGAACACAGATAGTCAGAGATTGGTAGAAATGCTTTTACTCATGAAGGGCATTCTAAATATCACTGCACTGCAGCCTGGGAAAACTGCCCAGGGATAGAGTGTGACCCCCTGACTACTTTGCTTCCTCCCCAGCCATTGAAGCACTTTGCATTCTTGCTAGAGACATGTGAAGCAGCTTGGAAGCCATTAATACAGCAGTTTCAACTAGGACAGTACCTTGGAAGTATTTGAGGGCCTTGTATATATAAGAAAATCTGGGGAAGCCAGGATGGCTCAGAGGGTTGAGCACTCGCTTTGCAGCCCTGGGAACCGAGGATTGAATCCCGGCCCCGGCCTGTACAAACCCATATGCTGAACTGGGGTGTGCTTCCCATGCAGGAGTCCCCCAGTTCGGTTCTCACCTCCAGTTGGGCCTCTGACTCGAGAGGGCATGACTACCATGCAGGAGGCCCCCAGCACAGTTCCTGCCCTGTGTGGCCCCCTCCCACCTGTGTGAAATGAAACCACATAGAAAATGATGACGTACAACTATGGAGACTGCTCTGGGCCTTCCCCTTTCTCTCTGTCTCTCTCTGTCTCTGTCAAAAACAATAAAATAAATCTTTTTTAAAAAAGAAAGAATATCTATTGACTTTTAGTGGACAAGGGAAAAGAACACTGAATGTCTTGAAAGAGAGGACTAGTTGGGTGAAAGAAGAAATTATTTTTTACTTAAAAATATCCATAATACTCCCATAAAGATATATTTTTTTAACAATTGGTGAATTTGAATGAGAGACCTTTTCCCTTTGCTCTTGTATGTGTTTAACTGCTGTATAGATGTTAAAGGTAAATAGGGATGATACATGATAATGGCTAATGTGATTTTCCATTTACTATTTTGTCCCACGAAGGTATAGGAAGTCTCTCTTCCCCCAAGCTCCCCACAGTTCAAGAGTAGCATAGGCAGAGATTACATTGACCTTGAGTTGTACATGAAAGAGAGTCAGAAGGCCTCACTAGGAATCCTAAACCTGAATGGAGGACACATCAAAAGAGTGAAGGGTGCCCTGACCTTATTGGAAGCTGGATAAGAGCACAACATGCTGTGAACTGACCTAAGCTAATTGGGTCATATACAATTTTTAGGTTGTTTTTACTAGAAAGTAGTAATCCCTAAAGTAGTTTGAAGAAGTGGCATTTAGCTAATCTCTCAATCTATTGGGTTACAGGGAAAGCAATCACAGGGCAAATTCTGCCACCCATACAAATGTTGACTACACACATATTCATTAGTGATCATCAAAGAGTTAATATTCTCCTGTTAATTCCATGAGATTCTAACTCTGTGCCCTTTTAGGTGATCCAATCACACTCTGCAGATGGTCAAAGGTGGCAGACAACCCAGAACCAAGAGTCTGTGCCTTCTGATTTGCATCATTCAGAAATCCACCTGCACCAATAGCTGGACAAATGACCATTTGGGGATCAAGCCAGATTTTAGGTTTTCCTAAATTCTTATTATACCTTATTTATACAAGACTAAGGAGTCTCTTTAAGGCACTTTTAGCCAGCCTCTTATTTTGAGTATCTTTGACACCTCCAATGAGACCTCATTTCTAAGAATTGTCATACTAAGTAATTATTAACTCAGTTACTAGTTTCTCCAATAAAAACCCCTTTCATGCTGATTAACGTGTTGTTTCAAAGAAGCTACCTCTAGCCTATAACTTTCCTAATTTAAGCCTAGCTGGTCACTCCTGGACTACATATTATAGATTACCTGCTAGCTTTTGCTTAACCTAAAAGACAGATACACAATATCACAATATATATTTTAAAATAAACTACAGTCACTGTGAGATGGTGGCATCTCCATGGGTCCCAATGCTATGATCCATACCTACAGATCTGCCACCATTTAGAACACCTTGAATACCACACAAATGCCAAGGAAATATCGGGAGCTAGATGCCAGCAGAGGACTGAGAGAGAAAGACCCAGAAGAAAGATGAGTCCTTTCTCACTCTCAATTCTTGGCAATGGCATAAGAATCCAGGAATTTAGAATGAATGGAAAGGGAATGAGATCAGGTGAAAACAAACAAACAGACAAACAAACAAAACCTTGGAAAAAGCCATACTCCTCACAGGATAGTCATTTAACTCTGAAGAATTCAAAATAGTAATAACTTGGGCTATTAATAGAATTAAGACACATATTTAAGAAATTTAAAAATTTAATAGAGTTAATGAAATTGTTTCTTTCAAATAGAAATGGGAACCATGATCCTTTACATAAAGTTATTTCAAATTAAAGTTATATTTTTCTCCCCTGAATTCTGTGGAC
Organism: Craseonycteris thonglongyai; assembly: GCA_004027555.1. Taxonomy (NCBI): domain Eukaryota; kingdom Metazoa; phylum Chordata; class Mammalia; order Chiroptera; family Craseonycteridae; genus Craseonycteris; species Craseonycteris thonglongyai. Next base: position 2,133 of record PVKE010024097.1, on the reverse strand, counting down.
TGATGTGACTATGATATTATACCTGTTACAAAGTGGTGGCATGTTTAAGCATATAGGATCCACACAGGCTCAAACTCCCTAGAACTTGGAGTCATGCATGAGGAATGAGTTCATCTATCATGTCTTACACAAGTCCTGCCAACAACTTGGGAGAAAACTCAGCCTTTGGTTGTGAAGCTGGGACTGTCGATTCGGAAGGAATTTGGATGTATTGGTGCTTCTGGTGTGATCTGGCTCTGACAGCCAGGATATAAAAACACCTCATGCCAAATATGAAGTGAAAAACGAAGCCAGTGTCTGCATTAGGATCTAAAACCAGCTTCTGAAATTTATGTTTCTCATATTTTCTGACTTAATCATCTTTAGTTATCTCCTTAGTATGTTTTGCAAGGTGTTTTTGAAACTTCCAGCCATACTAAGGGAAATCAAGAAAAGCAATTTTGTTTCTGTCTGGTTGAGAGATTTAGAAGAGAAACGGTACTCTCCAGGCACCAATTTGTTGATGGCAACAGTAATGAGATTCCCCAAGTGGAGAGTGAAAACTTAGGGGCACAGATGGGTCCTTCTCATCTGCCACAAATTTTCAAATGGAGAATTTTTGTTTTGCTGTTTCTTAAAATCACATAAATACCCTGTAGTCACTGTAGAAACAAATGAAAGTACAAATAACATGTTTAAAAATATGAATGGAGAGGAGGCATTAAATGTAAAAATAAATAAATAAAATTTTTAAAATGTTGGAAAAGAGAAAACAAAAATGAAATCATTTGTAACTTTCCCACCCAGTGATAACAATTGTCAATATTTTAATGTTCATCTTAACAGATGTTTCTACATTCATATGTATAGATGGATATTCAAAAGAATGACCAAGTGTTACATTTACCACGATAAACCAAATATTCATGGTTGCTGCCCACATGGACCTTAAATCTAATGGGGGAGAAGATGAATAGATGGATGTAGGATGTCTCCATAATTACCTGTGACTTCTCTTAGGAATCATCAGTCAGTGTTGGAAAGAAAAAGTTACCCAAGCAACTTCCTCTCTAGCCAATCACAGGAGGTAAAAGGAATCCTTGTGTGAGAGCATACCAAGTAGTCCACCATCAGATCCTACTAAGGAAGAACAAGAATCAACTCGTTTACATAGCCAGATTAATTTTTACATGTTCCCAGATAAGGTAGAACAAAGCAAGCCTTTGCTTTCTCATTTCAGTTGTATTTTCTACAGTCTATTTAGTGCTATGTTGTTTTCACTTTTGTGCTCTTTCTTGGTGATTGTGTTATTTTAAGTGCCCCTCAGTGCAGTGCTGAAGTGCTGTCTGGTGTTCCTAAGTCCAAAAAAAGCTGGGATGTGCCTTATGGAGAAAGTACATGAGTTAGATAAGCTTCATTTGGGCATGAGTTCTAGCGCTGTTGACTGTGAGTTCAATGTTAATGAAAGCCCAATATCATACACCCAGGAAAGGAAAGGGAAGTTTGCCAATTTGTGTGTATGCCCACCCCTGAAGGTGCTAAAGTAACACCTATAGTGCATGATGAAGCTATGGAGAAGCAGCTAAATTTGTGGATTCATGAGATGATAACAGACTTTTTTCAAAGCCAAAGAAATTTATGGTCGTGTTATCCAGAATCAAGAAATGTTAAGCTTCTCTCAGCTGGTGCTGGCTGCCTCACACGTTTTAAAATACGATAAGGCACAAAATATGTTAAATTTGCAGGAGAAGCTGGTTCTGCAGATAAGGAAGCTTCAAAACAATTTTTTAAGTATCTGCTATGTGTTTTACTGGAAAAGGGTTATATGGAAGAGCAGATTTTCAATGTTGATGAGACACTTGTTTTACAAAAAAGTTGGCACACAAGACTATATAGGGCCAATGTCACTTTGGTTGATGAAAATATTGTGATTGGAGGTTTCTGGGAACCTAACCTTGTATTTCCTCTCAGAGCATTAGTTCGGTATTGGCTAATTTCATGTTTGCCTTGACGTTACAGAATATAACTACCATTAAAGAACAAGAATCGACTGTGCATATTTCATCCTCATAAAGTTTAAAGCACGAGGTGGGGTCCAGATATGTTTTTTATCAACCCTTTCACATGCTTCTGAAGCAGTCTAGTATACTTGAG
>PVKE010024096.1:0-24073 GCA_004027555.1 Craseonycteris thonglongyai | reverse complement strand
CTTCCTCTGCTGACAACGATGCTGCTTGTCGTTACGGGGAGGAAAAGTTTCCTAACCTCATCAGTGAGGGAGGCTACCCCTCCCTCACTGAAAACGAAGAGGAAGACGAAGAAGAAACTGAAAAGCGTGGCCTTACCCTGGAGAATCTGCAACAATTGTGCAACATGGCAAGAGCGATGCAACAATTTGCACAAGACATGGACGACAATAGGGTTCGAGCTGTCGAGCTCAGCCATCGCGTTGACGGGGTGATGTCCTTGTACAGGGGAATTTTGAAGGAAAAGAAAAAACAAAGACAACAACGACCCATCACCATGTTTCTCTCCAAGGTCAAGCCCCCGGCTCTCCCGTCAGCGCCTCCAGCAGAAGAGGCTCCGAGGGAGCCTAACGCTTCTACGAGTCACGTGAGCGCCTCTCCTCCGCCACCAACACGAGACTCTTCGCCTCTCTCAGAAAGCAATGCTGATTCATGTTTATCACTGTATAAGGTTTTGTCATTCACCTTATTAATTAGCACTGACACGTTTAAGTAAATACGTCTACTGTTGTAATTTTTGTCTTAAATGAGTAAAGTATGAATACCGTTTCCATATTTAAAACATTCTTGTACCCGCATACACGAAAATTCCTAGGGGCAAATCCTACTTCACGGCTTTTCAGCTTTCGCAGAAGGTTCTGGTCCCCATTAACCGCGACAAACGAGGGATCGCTGTACTATAATTTCTCTGTGCTTGTTGTCAATTCCTGATCTCGCGGTCTGGGCACCCTACTGTTCTAGGAGGTTCTCAGAGGCTGAACCAAGAAATCCAAGGCCATGCCCTCCCAGGGTTGCCCCAGGCAACTTCTGTTAGTAAAGAATCCTGTTTAATGCCATCTGACTCACAGTCACCTGTGTTTCTACGGTTGCCACCAACAATGAAGCATACAGCCATTCCTAGAGGGTGGGTCTGCAGGGTGTGGCTGCTGCTTCCTTTCCTGGGATAGAGCCCTGCAAAGCTTCCTCGCCTAGAGCAGAGGTGATGGGGGAGAGGGTCTTTGTCTCTAGAATGTCAGGTGTGGGACTCCTTGGGAAGGGATGAGGTAGAGGCGGGGGTAAGAGGCTGAGTGGGGTGAAGAGGCAGATCTCTGCAGAAGGGCTTGAGTGTATGTACGGTGTGCGAGAGAGAACTGTGCAGTTCCAAGCTGATCAGAAGCCCCACTCCATCCCAATAATTCTGAGAGGAGTCCAGGAGATGGAGAGAGAGCGAGGACCTTGGGGCACAGAGAGTTAGAGCAAGATAGAGACTTGGTCACTTTCTTCACCAGGGACAAGTGGGGTTTGTTCCCCAAGGTGGTGGTGGGGTTGATAAGCCAGATTTGTAAGTGGCGGAGAACAGGTTGACCACTGACAGGGACATACCGTACACAAAGGAACCAAAAGAAAGGGAGGCCAAAAGGATGGATGGCTTTTTAAAAGATTATCTCATCTCATCCATTTGCACAAGGTCTTACACACATATTGCCAAATAAAAAGAAAAGATTTTTTTTTATATCTTTTTATATTTATAGAGAGTAATTATTTTATCTTCAGTGCATATTTATTTTTATTTTACTTTTGACAGAGAGAGAGAGATACAGAGACAGAGACAGTCAGAGAACCAAACTGTGGGAACTCCCCAGTTCAGCATGTGGGTCCTGCCTGGGCCGGAGCTGGGATTCGATCCTCGGTCCTCGGGGCTTCAAAGCGAGCGCTCAACCTGCTGAGCCGTCCCGGCTTTCCCAAAAAAAAAAAAAAAAAGATTTTTATTTTATTGTTTTTGAGAGAAGGTGAGAGAGGGAGAGAGAGAGAGGGGGAGGGGGAGACAGAGAGAAGGGCCGGGAGCAGCCTCCATAGTTGTACGTCATCAGTTTTTTGACAATTTTATTCCACACAGGTGGATGTGGAGCTGGACGGGGTGGAACAGAACTGGGGGCAGCCTGCTTGGGAGGCGAGAAGCTTCACTGCCATTGTCAATATAACAAGAACAGTTACATGTCTGGATACTTTCCAGACAGCCCTCATATATATACATATATAATACCTGAGAAAATTGAAAACATATGTTCATACATATGTTTGAACATATAACTTGCACATGAATGTTCAAAGCAGCATTATTCACAATAGTCAAAAAGTAGAAACAACCTAAATGTCCAGCAGGTGATGAATCAACAAAATATAATATATCCATACAATGGACTATTATTCAGCCATTAAGAGGAATGAAGAACTGATACATGCTACAACATGGATGAACCTTAAAAACATTGTGCTAAGCGAAAGAAGCCAAACACAAAGGCCACATATTGTATAATCCCACTGATACAAGATGCCCAGAGCAGGCAAATCCAGAAAGAGACAGAAATCAGATTAGCAGTTGCCAAGAGAGGGGGAAGGGAGGGAATTTGAACTAACTGCGAGTAAGTACAGGGCTTATTTTTCAGATGATACAAATGTTCTGGAATCAGGTAGTGGTGATGGTCACACAACGTAGTGAATCAGCTAAAAACCACTGAAGTGTATGCTTTAAAACTGAATTTTATGCATGCTAATTGTATTGCAATACAGCGGACTTCCTAGGGGTGGGGAGGAGGAAGCAGTTTAGTTCTGCATGAACACGTTGAAAGGAATGTACCTTTAGTGACTGCAATTTGAATCATGGTGAAAATGTTTTCTATTTTTTTTAACACTGTACTGGGTACAGGGGGCAGATTGAGGACTGCCAGTGGTTCTTTGTGAATTAAAAAACTTTCAAGCTGGCATTGATGAGATGATAATAATAACATAACTTTTATTGAATACTTTCTATATCCCAAATACTTTACATGTATATCTTTACCAATCTTTCCCACAACTGCATGACATAGGCGTTATTACTATTACTAACACCACCATTTCCCAACTTTCAGAAGGAAACCTGAAGCAAAGAGAGGTACAATCTCTTTGAGTAGAATTTCAACGCTCTGTTTTCTTGCTCCCCAAGCCAGGGCTCCATCTGTACTGATTCCAGAATATTATTTTCATTCACAAAATAATCTCTAGTGGGGAAGCTGGGATGGCTCAGTGGGTTAGGCGCTCACTTTGCAGCCCTGGGGACCGAGGTTTGAATCCCGGCCCTGGCCCGTGCAGACCCACATGTTGAACTGGGGAGTGCCCCCAGTTTGGTTCTCACAGAGGCAAGACCCCAGCCCAGTTCCCGCCCTGTGCAGCCCCGCCCACCTGTGGAATAAAACTATGTGGAAAAACCAATGATGTGCAACTATGGAGACTGTTCTGGGTCTTCCCCCTTCTCTCTGTCTCTGTATCTCTCTCTCTCTGTCAAAAACAATAAAAAATAAATCTTAAAAAAATAATGTCTTTAAAAATAATCTCTAGTAACATAAAATATTTTCTTTTGTGGTAGGAAAATTTTGAGATAAGCAGAACAAAAATTCATTGACTATTTCACCACTGTATATAATGTTCCCCTTCTAACAGCTATTGCACAGTCTGTATATTGGGATTTTAGCCAACCGTAAAGAGAATGGAATGCTAGTATGCACACAAGATTATAATGTGCTTGCATGTTGTTTGCCATTCTTGTGTGACACCCACCGGTGGCATTGGATAAAACGACGTCTTTCTAAGTATTTATGTCATGAACTTCACAGCTGTTTTGTTTGGCTTCTCTGTTGTTTGTATCGTACCTGTATTTGTTCTGAGCAGTGAGGCAACTTTGAGCACTCGGCTAAATCTTGGTGCCTTTCTCTGTCTTTAACACAAAATTATACTTTACTTATGGGAAATGTAATTTTATGTTTATTCTGGAAAAAACCAGTAGACTGTGACTGTGACGGATACAAAAGCTTTGATGACTTTGAGCCACGTAAGTGATTTTGACATTTCATAGCAGATATGCATTGAGAACAAGAGGTGAAGAGTTAATAATTTAAAACCCAGGTTCCAGATAATCTTTGTCGGGCTTCCTAGCATCTGCAGCTTCTTTTCATTTGTTGTGCAAAAGAATGTCTTACGTTTTTCTTTGCCTCAGCACACCTATGTATTTCCACTGAAGTCCTGTTCACTGTTTATGGATAACGCTGTTCTGAGTTGTCAGATCTATATTCTTGTCTTCATTGCTACTTGAGTCAACCAAACAATTTTAAGCCATTTATGACTTTTTATAATTTGGGGGCATATAAAGCACAGTTAAAAACAAAAGTATGCATATGATAGGAAAATAAGATCAACCAAGGTTAACTGCTCCCCTTAATTAACACAGTCCTGAGAACTTTAAGATTGTAATAATTGTTAGGAATATAATAATTGTTAACATAGTGAGACGTCTGTTACAGCCACAATCAATGCCATGTTTCAAATATCTGAAAGGTGAGGAACATCATTGATCACTTTTTCCTCTGAAAGGCCAGGTCTATGAGGACTTATTGATAAAATTGTTCTTGGAAACTTTTCACTGTTCCAAGAGATTTCATATGCATAAGAGATGGGCTGCAGGGAAGATGGGTGAAGGACAGATAGGTGGACAGAAGCCATCTGAAGAGTTGAGGGGAGATTCAGAGCGTGGATTCAGAAGCACTTTTCCAGAGAATCTCCTATTTCCTCCTCTGGCCTGCGATTCCGATGCGATGGTTATATCCCACCACCAGAGGGCACTGTGGAACTGCTCATGCCCGTCTTGGACTAGTGGGTCTGTTTTAGAATTCTGATTTTCCTCCAGGCATTTTTGAACACTATGCAACCCTCAGTTCTTTCATCATATTTATATTAATTACATCACTAGTATTAGTTTTGTTTTTCGCCCTCATATTCAGGCTTCTGATGGTGTTCACTGTTGTATGTAAACTATGCATGACTGTGGTTAGCTGCATTTTTCTGTCTGGAGAGAGGTTTTATATTTTTAATCAAACTCTCAAAGGAATCTGTGACCTCTCATTCGCAAAAGCAATAGTAGGGGATCCCAGGATGGCTCAGCAGGTTAGGGGCTTGCTTTGCAGGCCGGGGGTCTGAGGACTGAATTCTGGCCCTGGCCCATGTGGACCCATATGCTGAGCTGGGGTGTGCCCCCAGTTCGGTTCTCGCCGGGGCGAGCGTCCCACGTGGGAAGCCTCTATTTCAGCTCCCACCCGGGCATGCTTCCCATGGAGGAGGCCCTCAGCTCATGGGGGTGTGCATCCCATCTTGGAGGCCCCCGGTTCCTGCCCTGCGAGGCCTTGTGCCCACCTGTGTGGAATGAAACTATATTGAAAACTGATGACATACAGCTATGGAGACTGCGCTGGGCCCCCCCTTTCTCGCTGCTTTGCTCTGTCTGTCTTTCTCTCTCTGTCAAAAACAATTAAAAAAAAAGAAAAAGAAAAAGAAAATAGCAATAGTATTCCCCTGAAAGTGTAGAAGGTAATGTATCCCCTGGAAGGTGTAGAATACAGTGATGTTACGTACCAGGTTGTTGACATCTGTCAGTGGCAAACACTTGCTATATGTTATTTAACATAGTAATCCCCCAAACTGCCTTGCGAGATAGCCCCTTGGAACCTAAAGTTAAAATACTTTGCCTCCGGTTGCTTATCTACTAAGTGGAGAGGCTGAGATTCAGTTCCAGGAAGGCCTAACTCTTACTACTCTGTTACTGCGTGGAGAAAAAAGTGAGCATTCACTCATCAGCAAAAACGTAAGAGGTACTTAGTGTATGTCCAGAGGTGTGAGGAGAACAAACAACCTTGTGTTCTGCCTTCCCGGAGCTTAGCATTTGGAGATGGTGACAGTGGTGGTCATGTTGACGAAAAAAGACAACAAACAAATAAGAATGTAATTGCACGTTGAGAAAAGTGCTGTGAAGGAAATAAACAGGACAGTGGCATAGCAAAATGGGGAAATCTACAGATTGCTTGGCCAGGGAAGGGCTGTCTGAGGAAAAAGCATGTTACAGGTTTTGCAAATTAAATTCACCCTTTTGCAAATAAAACTCATCCTTTTGCAAATTGAATTCACCCTTTTCCAAATTAAGTACTTTTACATATATATTATATTAAAAAAAAACACATTAAATAATGTTAACTATCTTCAGTGCATATTTATTTTTATTTTACTTTTGACAGATAGAGAGAGAGACAGAGACAGAGACAGCTAGAGAACCGAACTGTGGGAACTCCCCAGTTCAGCATGTGGGTCCTGCCTGGGCCGGAGCCGGGATTCGATCCTCAGTCCTCGGGGCCTCAAAGCGAGCGCTCAACCCGCTGAGCCGTCCCGGCTTTCCCAAATAATGTTAACTACACAGTAGAAAATAAAAAACTCATACATACATAATTTAACGTATGTCGGTTCTCCTGTAGTACCTTGTTTTTATTTTCATCAGTCAACTATGCGCAGAGTTGATATGAAAACATTACCTAAAAACCAAACATATTAAGATTGCCTTTTTCTGTTCATAGGGGAATGTTGTTCAATCATTATAAATAATCCTATAATATTATACAACAAAAGTATTATATCTGAAGTGTGCTCCTAGGCTTTCAGTTGGTCATCTCCATATATACATAGTTTTAAATATTTAGAATCAATAACTTGTGCTTGAATAGAATACGTTTGACTGTCTGACTGTGTAATCCTTAGGCACAGGTATTATAATTTGCAAAAGGGTGAATTCAATTTGCAAAAGGGTGAATTTTATTCGCAAAAGGGTGAATTCAATTTGCAGAAGGGTGAATTTTATTTGCAAAAGGGTGAATTTAATTTGCTCACACTGAAGGATGAATGGTGCCTTCACCTGGGAAGAGGTGCCGGACCGAGCCTGGGAGCCTGGGAACACGTCTGAGAGAAGGCTGGACGGGTCTCTGGGGCCATGAGCAGAGGTGAGAGCCACAGGAAAGCGGAAGCCATCAGGCTTTTGTAGGCCAGGGAAGCAATTCAGATTTTATTCTCCGAGAAATGAGAAGCCATCGTAGAGTTTAAAGCAGGGAAGGAGCATGAGCTAATTTCTGTTTTTATTATTTTTTAATTGTAAAACAACACGAAGTGTCAAATTTACGATCTTAACCGTTTTGTAAGTGTACGGTTCTGTAGTGTTCAGTACATTCACATTGTTGTGCCATCAATTTCCAGGATTGTTTGCATTTTGCGAAACTAAAACTCTGTTAAACAGCAACTTCCCATCCTCCCCACTCCAGCCCCTGGCAACAGCCATTCTACTGTCTGTTTCTGTGAATCCGACTACTCTAGGTACTTTACGTAAGTGGAATCACACAGTTTGCGTGTGTCTGTGTGTCTGACTTAGTTCACTTGGCATAATGTCCTGAAGGTTCATCCATGTTGTACCAGTTGTCAGAATTTCCCTCCTTTTCAAGGCTGAACAAGACTCCATAGTGTACTATCCACATTTCGTTGGTCCAGGCCCCTTTGATGGGCACTTGGGCTGCTTCCACCTTTTGGCTGTTGTGCATAATGGTGCTGTGAATATGGGTGTACTGCTATCTCTTCAGGACCCTGCTTCCAATTGCTTTTCTTTTCTGTTAAATTAATAATTTGGAAATGAGAATATACGAGTTTGGAATAAATTTTGAAAGATAGAAAATGACTGGCTGGGGTAGAGAAGAGATCGAGCACACAGAACAAAAGTGCAAGGATGCACACAGTTCAGGCGGGTCAGGGGTGGGCGGTCTGTCCTGCGGTGGTGGGTCTGCTGATGGACAGCAGGAGACGGTGTTGTCCTAGTTTTAAAGTTCTGGGAGGGGAAGCCGGATGGCTCAGTGGGTTAAGCACTTGCTTTGCAGCCCCAGGGACTGAGGATCAAATCCCGGCCCCAGCCCCGGTAAACCCATATGCTAAACTGGGGGCATGCTTCCCAAGCAGGAGGCCCCCAGTTTGGTTCTTGCCCCAGTTTGTTCCCTGGCTCGAGGGGGTGTGCCTCCCATGCAGGAGGCCCTCAGCCCAGCTCCCACCCTGAGGGGCCCCCACACACCTGTGTGGAATGAAACCATGTCAAAAACTGAAGACATACAACTATGGAGCCTGCTCTGAGCCCTCCTCCTTCTCTCTGTCTCTGTCAAAAACAATAAAATAAACCTTTAAAAAAAAAGTTCTGGGAAGCATTCATAAGTTTATTTTATTTTATTTTTTGACAGAGAGAAAGAGAGAGATACAGAGACAGAGAGAGAACTGAACTGGGGGAACTCCCCAGTTTAGCACATGGGTCCCCACAGGTCGGGGCTGGGATTCGATCCTGGGTCCCCGGCGCTGCAAAGTGAGCGCTTAACCCACTGAGCCATCCTGGCTTCCCCTGGGAAGCATTCAGATGGTGATGTCATGTAGGTAGTGGAATAGGAGTCTCATGGGCGGAAAAGAGGCTTTAGATGTTGCCCTAATATGTGGTGTCTGAGGTCATGGGATGGCCAAGATGGCAGAGGCAGCACATAATGGATAAAACTGGTGCCTGGAATCAGAGCCTGATGGTGAGGTGTGGGCGGAGGACGTGAACGCTGATGAGGAGACAGAAGTGTGGGAGAAGCGGGAAGCATGGCACCCAGGAGCCCCCACCACTGTGCTGACTGATGGGAAGAGGACCAGCACCCACGGGGCTGGGCAGCGCAGGGCTTCGGTGATGTGGACCAGAGAGCTCTAGCTGAGAGGTAGGGACAGAAGCTGACAGAATGGGGGCGAGGGAGGGCCGACACTACACTCAGACAGCTCTGAGCTGGGCTCTGGAGGATGGCAGAGACGTGGGGCAGTCCCGAGAGGGGCGGTGGGGCCAGACGGGGCGCTTTGGGTGGTGGTTCTGGCTTTCCAAAATGCATTTGCTGCAAGACCACGTTTTGATGCTGAAGGGAATGCTCTGGTGGGGAGGGAGCAGATGCAGTTAGCAGCATGGGGACAGTCACTGAGGAGGAAGTGAGAGGATGGACAGCTGGCCTTTGGGAGGAGGGACCCTTCCTCTGCCGTATCAGGAGAAGGGGCAGAGGCCTGGTGGAGGAAGCTGCCTTGGGCCAGAGGAAGCTGAGAAAGCGCTTGGCCGATGGCTCTGTGTTCCAGCGAAGTGAGAAGAAAGCTGCCAGGTGAAATTTGGGAGAAGGCACGGGGCCAGGAGAATGGGGAAGGGGGCTCAGTTTAAAAACATCTCAGGGTTGCTGGCTGCTCTCGGGGCTCACAGAGCGCCCCCATCTGCCGTCTGCTGTGTTTCCTCCAGCGATGCTTAGTTTTGCTGGTGTAGCTGCAGTAGTCCATCCAGCGCCAAGGTTTTGTTAGGAGCACATGGTGGGAGGGAGAGAGGGAAGGGGATGGGGACTTCTGCAAGGGAGTGAGTCTAATGAGGATCCACTGACTCTCTGGTGGGTGGAGTGAAGAGCACCCAGAGGATGGGTGAGGGGCTGGGGTCTCTGTGTCACCAAAGAACTGGTTCAAAGGCAGATGGCCAGAGAGTGGGAGGATGGACCAGGTGTCTGGGGAGGTGGGACAGTTTCAGGTAAGTGATAAGATCCAGGGTGTGGCCTGGGAGTGGGAGGGGGAAGTGGTCATCAGGGGGAAGAGGACCAGGAACAGAGAGCCTGCAGACGGGCGGGTTGCCCACGTGGAGGTTGAGCGGAGTGGCGTGCACAGCAAGACGGAGCCAGGAGCCGAGTCTTCAGGGATGGAGAGGGCGTGGCCGGGGGGCCAGGAGATGACGGCAGGAAGGACAGGCTGCTAACACTGGATACTGGATCCGTCAAGGACATTTATAAGGGAGTGGTGGGGCTGGTGGGGGGCGTAACTTCTAGAAGGATGCCAACCTCACTTCCTGTCCCTAAAATACGTGAGGAAGTGGAGAACAAGAGCAAGGTTAGATCTGAGGAAGAATTTTCTGACTACAACACAGTCTGAGGTCTGAGGCTTGAAGACTGGAGGCGTTTTGCCTTCCTGGAGAGGTTTAGGAGCAGAACTGACCCTTCCTCCTGACTCTTTATTTCCCCATCTGCCAATCTTTTTGAGGTCTGTTAGAGGTGGGTGGCTTCTTTTGGTATAGAGGTTTCATTCATTCAACACCCATTTATTGAGCTCCAAGATATGCAGATACTCAGTCTTCCAGCTATTGGAGAGATAGCAGTGAACAAAACAAACAAAGAAATTGCTGCCCTGAGATGTGGGCTGCCTAGCAGGGGGATTTGTTAAAGGGTTTGTTCTTGACGCAGAAGCTACGGGCAGGTTACTTTACTCATAGCTGCTGAAATGTGGATGTGAAATGAGTTAAGAGAGTGAGTCACTTATTGCTTGGGGTAGGGATAGGTGGGGTGACACAGAAAGGAATGGAAAGAGCTCAAGGACGTGGAGTGGGAGGCTTGGACCTATGTGACCTTGAACAAATCATTTACTTTTCTTGAGACTTTTCCTGTTAGCTGATTTGTAAAGTGTGTGTGTGTGCGTGTGTGTGTGTGTGTGTAATATTCCCCATGCCCCAAACTGTTGTGGAATTATAAGGGCTGGCTGATAAATTTTGTCTCCACTTAAACAGAAAATGAAAGGGAAAAGATATTTTCATGAAATAAAAGAGAAATATAGCTACATCATTTATGTTCAAAGCTGCATAATTATTTTTCTATACAATCACCACACACTTCAGTACACTTCTGTGATCTTGGTGAAGCTGATCACTTGCAGTCATGGGCCTTCCACATCGTAGCTGGTCACTCAAATCTGCTTGCCCCACTTCTCCATCTTTAAAGGGCCTTACCCAGTGTCCTACTGTACTCAGGTCAACGCACTGATCACCACATATGGCTTACATTTGTCTGTAGATTTCAATTGGAGGAATTCCCCTCCTGTTAAGAATTCAATATCAACATGCTGTTTGAACTAAACATCTGAACACGCTTCCATTTCAATGTGCCCTGGGTTAAAAATGTAAAAATCTGTGTGTGCAAGGTCAAGAATGATGCAGGGGAGATACCATGTGATGACACAGAACCGGCTATATCCAGATGTGTCTAATGTAACAAAAAATTATTACAGTGGAAGCAAAATTGATCAGCCCGCCCTTGTAAATGAGTGTTGCCTGAATAAAAGTGTGCTGCAAATTATCATTATGTCGTCACTTAAGTCTTCATTTCCTCTGAGTACGGGCACATAAGCGCACCTACACTCCTCGGAGTGGCTGTGAGTATTAAATAAAACAATATGCATAAAAGGCTTAGCATGGTGTCTGGGACATGCTACTGGGTAAAGCTACTGTGCTTCACGATGGGAACGGTGGGTGGAGAATCAGCCAGAAGGGGTCACTGTTCCCAGGGCCCACATCCCATATGGGGACTGAGGTGGTAGTTTGTTGAGGTGGCTGATACTTTCCTCTGGAGCGAAGGGGTTTGTCTGGTCTTCCTCTTGGGGGCTCGGGTGGGTGGGGGGGCTTCCCAGCTTCCAGCTCCCATTTGACCTCGCTTGGGGTACCCAGAAGGCCCAGAAACTCACCTTTTAAAAGCACTTGTGTATTATGAACAGAGGGAGTAGGGTGGGAGAGAGAGACATTGAGATCCCCCCTCCAACTTTTTATTTTGAAAATGTTCATATCTACAAGGACATGGAAAAACGACTACACTGACCCTCACACAGTCTTCACTGAGATTCCCTCACCGTCAGCATTTGCCCGGCTTTGATGTCCGTAGGGAGCGAGCGCATGAGCGAGGGCGCAGGGCCGCTGGAAGACGGGGGGTGCACGGGCCGGGCGAGCCGGGCGGGGCGGCCGCCGAGGGGCCCCGGCCGCGCGCCCATGTGGCCGCGAGGGGGCGCCGCGGGCCGGCCGGGGCGGGACCGGAGCCCGCGGTGACTCACGGCGGCGGTGGGAGGATGAGTCAGCCCTGCGCGGGCGTCTGCGCCCCGTCGGTCGTTCTTCGCGCCCCCCCCGGCGGCGCCCCGGCCGCCCGCACAGAGCCGGCCCTTGGGAGTGGCCGGAGCCGGGGGCGCCGCCGGGTCGGCGGGCCGGCACCCCGCGAGGGCTGTGGTTGCGCCCCTACCCAGGGGCCCAGGCCTTCTCCCCGCGGCTCCTCGGGGTGCGCGCCCGGCCCGGCTGCGTGCATGTTCTATTCTGGCGCCGGAGCGCCCGCAACGGGCTGCGCAGGCTCGGGCCAGACCGCTCCCGGGGCTCCCGGGGCTCCCGGGCGGCTGCTCCCCGGGGTTCCCTTTCCTGGAGGAGACAGGCGTCCTGTCTGGGCAGGATCGGAGCGCAGTGTGCGCGCCGCGCGGAGCCAAGGCGCTGCCCCGCGGGGAGGCTGAGGCTGGGCCCCGGGTGGCGTTTCCTGCGGGGCGCGGGGTCCCTGCGCTCCCGCGGACAATTGCTCCTTTCCAGAACCCGCCTTGGGGACTAATCTGTGCCAGGGCCGGGCTGTGGGTGGCTCTCAGAGGGAAGCATGCCTCCTGCCAAAACCACTGGGAGAGAGAGCCGCCTCTGTTTCTGGGGTGTGTCCGGGTGTTTTCGCCTCTTCTCTGAGCAAGTCAGAAGGAATAGGAATCCCTGCGTCTTAGCTGCAGGCCGAAGACGGTGCCTGGAGAGATTCTGGCTCAAATGTTGGGTGTTAAAACTCTGAGAGAGCTTGCAGAGATCTCGCTTTGGAGATCTGGTCCAGGAAAGGAGGTGACTTGTCCAAAGCTTTCAGGAAGGAGGCTCAGAGCTCTTGGGTCTGGGCTTCCCACTCACAAGGTTCGTGGAAGTGCCTAAAATAGTGCCTGGCACATATTATATAGATATACATTAATATATGGGGGCTGCCCGGAAAGTATCCAGTCATGTAATATGGAAAATAGAGGCATTTGTGGCTGGATTTTTTTTCTGGACAGCCCTCGTATTATTCCTAATCTTTATAGGGCACTTACTGCATGCCAAATATTTTCCCAAGCACTCGTCATGTATTAATTGCCTCATTTGATTCCCACAGCTACATTATGACAATACTATTATCCCCAGGTGGCAGCTGAGGAAACAACCTCAGAGAAATTAAGTAAATTGAACAAGATCACACAGCTAGGAAGTATAGTGTGGGAGTTAAAACCAGACCCCCGAACTTCACAGGCTGGATGTATGAGACTGACTTAGAATACTGGTGTAGTTTAGTGTTAAAGAACAGCATTCAACTCAGTAAATCTGAAGATTTACTTAGCTTTATTAAGTGACTCATGAATCAAGCAGCATTCCACCTAGCAACTAGAAGGGCACTCTGAAGAGTTGTACAAAATGTAAGGTGTTTTTTTTTTATAGGCAGAAAGAGGGTGGGACAAGAAAAGTTAAGTGTGGGGAAGCTGCAATGGCTCAGCTGGTTAAGTGCTCACTTTGCAGCCCTGGGGACTGAGGATCGAGTCCTGGCCCCGGCCTGTGTGGACCCA
Source organism: Craseonycteris thonglongyai (assembly GCA_004027555.1). Lineage (NCBI taxonomy): Eukaryota > Metazoa > Chordata > Mammalia > Chiroptera > Craseonycteridae > Craseonycteris > Craseonycteris thonglongyai. The sequence continues at coordinate 10,725 of PVKE010024096.1, read as the reverse complement.
TATGCTGAACTGGGGAGTGCTTCCCATGTGGGAGACCCCCAGTTTGGTTCTCACGCCCTCCTTCAGCCCCTGACTCAAGGGGGCATGCCTCACCATGCAGGAGCCCCCTAGCCCAGTTCCTGCCCTGCGAGGCCCCTGCCCACCTATGTGGAATGAAACCACGTTGGAAAAACTGATGATGTACAACTATGGAGACTGCTCTGGGCCTTCCCCCTTCTCTCTGTCAAAAACAATAAAATCTTTATTTAAAAAAAAAAAAAAAAAGAAAGTTAAGAGTGCATTATTTCAAGCAAGGTCACTTTCCCTTAGGGGAAAAACTAGGTAGTTCTATCAAGCAAATTACTTTACTAGGGCTGACAAGGAAATTCCAGGCTGACTGGTTTACACGTTCATTTCTGGAAAGGCTGAAACTGCTTTTAGATTAGGTATGAAGTCTCGGTGGGGCTTAGCAAAAGTGACTCGGGGTTTGTTGTTTTGTGTCAACACTAGTAATTACTGTGAATGCCTTGTATCTCCAGGGCACCTGAAGAGTTCTGTTGAAGCAGCTCTGCAGGGAGGGACCTCGCTGGCTCTGATACTCCTGCCAGCGCCCATGCACTGTAGTTCCTCCTCAGTTGTCACAGGGCCAGAACACGATCACTGAGTGTGACTTGGGTTATGTTGTTAGCTATCCCTGTAGCCCCAGGACCGGGCCCCCACTGTGCCCCCTGCTGCTTCGGTAGACCCTGCTTGCTGTTTTTAGGAAAGTTGCTTTTAGCAAAGTTTCCCAAATACCTGTCAACAGAGTGAAGCAGACTTGGGGTTCACTAGGATCACTTGGGGGGGTGTTACCCCACACAGACCCCCAGCCTATCGGAGAGCAGTGGTTCTCAACCTGATTGTACATTGAACTGTGGGGGCACAAAAATAATTTTTCTCCCACTTTCAAATTAACATGAGATAGACTAATAGGAGAAAAGTTTCCAACATTTATTATGGATGTACACTCGGGGGCAGTCATAAGATACAAGACCCAAAGACACATTGGGCAGTTGAGGCTTATATGCCATTTTGGACAAAGAACAAGGGGGCAAGGATCTAGGATTTCAAAGAGAAAGCAGGCAATTTATCAGTGATGAGAAAGAGCAAACATGATAAACAAATTTTTGCTGGGCCACCTGGAAACAATGAGACACGGAGGGGAATTTGACTAACAAATTTGTTTGGATCGGAGCCTCCTGGTCTACCCCACTTAATTCAAATACAGTAACGTGACTATACAAAGATTTCCTTTCTGAAGCAGCTTCTATCTGAATTTCTTTTTGTAAAAGGGAAGGATCAAAGGTTCTTTCTGAGTCTTTTTTTTTAAAGATTTATTTTATTGTTTTTGACAAAGAGAGAGAGAGTGAGAAGGAGGAGGGTCCAGAGCAGTCTCCATAGTTGTATATCATCAGATTTTGACATGGTTTCATTCCACACAGGTGGGTGCAGGGCCGCACAGGGCGGGAACCGAGCCGTGGGCCTCCCGCATGGGAAGCATGCCCCTGCTGGGGGCCTCCTACATAGGAAGCACGCCCCAGGCGGGAGCCAAACTGGAGGCCCCTCACATGGGAAGCTCACCCGTGTGAGATCCTAACTGGGGGCATAATCCAGTTCAGCATATGGCTCCACATGGGCCAAGGCCGGTACTCGATCCCCAGACCCCAGACTGCAAGGTGAGTGCTCAACCCGCTGAGCCATCCGACATCCCCAAGTCTTTTGTTTCTTGATAACCAGGTTAAAAACCAATGCATATTTTGGGGTGGCAAAACTTCGGTCCCCTTCAATACCAAGTGGACTTGAAGAAAATGCTGATGCGTAGGCCCTGCCCCTGAGAGATTCTGATTGAATAGCTCTGGGGCTCGGCCTGGGCATCCGGATGATTATACTGGGCAGTTGAGACCACTGCTCCAAGCAGGGGGTGTCAGTAGGGTTGAGGTGGTCCCAGGAATCTGTACTTTTAAGAAACTGCTATGCAATTTTCTTGTACAGCCATGTTTGGGTGCCTCACTTCCTTGTCGTTGCCTTTGAAGGGTGTCCCATGTGAGACCTGCTTCTGTAGGCATCTTGTGCCTTCTCAGCCTCTCCTGGCCCTACCTCTGTTTATAGGATATCTTTCCTTAGCAGGCACCAGTGTTCTCACCCATCCAGTAGGGTTCATTTCCTGCAGGTTCTGGGCAGGGTGGTCACTCCTCTGAACTTGTTACCTGGAGCTGGGACCCTTGACTTCTGAGGGCTCTGACAAGCAGAGCCCAAAGACCTTAGTGGACCTCCTTCACGCCTGTCTTACCCCAGGACGCTGGCGCGCCAGCTGCATTATCATGACGTGCTAGCTAGGTGGAGAGGTTGCTCCCTCTAGTCCTCTTTCAGTCTTGCAGTCTGCCCTGGAGCGAAGCTGTATCTGTCATCTCCCAGCTCCATGGCCTTTTCTCTTATCTTTGGACCGGAGGTGTTATTTTAGGTACTAGGTGCACTCACTAGGTCTGAGGTCAGGAGTCTAGCTAGGGCCATGGATGCTGGACTAATTGTGTGCCCTGGGTCATATCTCCGGCTTAACCTCTCTGACTCTCAATTTCCTCATCCGTGAGATGGGCTAGTCGCAGTTTGCCAACCACTGGGCTAGTGTGTCCTGCCACCTTACAAGATTGCTGTGTGGTTCAAATAGCATGTTCTGCAAAGATGTTCTTTGGTGACTGCAAATTGTGACACCAATGTTACCTATGTTCATTGGATTGGAATCTCTTTTCTAGTTGGCAGAGTGAGAGGTAATTTGCCCTTTCTTAGGGAATACCCAAGCTGGAATTAAAGTCCCTGACAGTGGTGTATCCTAGAATCTTGCCTCCCTTCCTCATTGAATCAGGATGTACTCAACTGAGAGCCTGCGGTAGGTACCCAGCAGGGAGTTAGGTGTGTGTGTGTATGGGGGGGTCCTAGGCTGCTGGGAAGTAAGGCACACCACGTAGGACAAGGTGTGGGTAATGCCCAGTGAAAACAGAATGCTGTAAACAGAGTGCTTTGACATTTCAGAGGAGAGCAGAGTATAAATGTTCAGAGAATAAATACTTTATACAGAGGAGCAATCGGCACCAGATAAGCCCTGAAGGGCAGGTTGGAATTAGGAGGGACAGAAGGATGTGGACATAGGTACCCTGAGAGCGGAGGCAGAGCTGGGCTGAGGGGGAGGCCTGAGGGAGAGAAGGTGAGATTGGCAGGCTGCCCCCCCCCCCCCCCCCAGTTTCTGTAGTAACCCAGCTCAGCAGAACTGACCAGGCATGGAGTCCTCCTAGGTACCAGCATCAAAAAATGGTGTCGGAAAGCAGTCACAGAACAAGGCTGTGCTCACTGGTGACCGTTTTGTGTTCTTTTTAAAAAAGATTTATTTTATTGTTTTTGACAGAGACAGAGAGAAGGGGGAGGGCCTAGAGCAGTCACCATAGTTGTAGGTCATCAGTTTTTGTTTTTGTTCCACACAGGTGAGCAGGGTTCACGCAGCGCAGGAGCTGGGCTGGGGGCCTCCCACATGGGAGGCACGTCCCCTCGAGCCAGGGGCCGAACCGGGGGGCGAGAACCGAACTTGGGGCCTCCCACATGGGAAGCACACCCCAGTTCAGCATATGGGTTCACACGGGCCAGGGCCAGACTCAATCCCTGGTCCCCAGGGCTGTAAAGTGAGCGCTTTACCCACTGAGCCGTCCCGGCTTCCCCATCATTTGCATTTTTTAATAAGAGGTTTATTTAAACAACACGACACTTGACTTTAAGGGAATACTATTTAGGATTCATTTCTTTTAGAGGAATTTATCTCTACTTAAAGACAGATTGCCCTACATGTATAACAGCTACATACAAAAAAGCTATAAAATTGACCTTGGTTTTATAATGACAAATGAAAAACATTAAACTCCTTCAATCAACAAAGTTATGCAGGATTTAAAATTTTTAAATTTATTTATTTAAACAGTGAGAGCAAAATAATGATACTGGAATATAAAGGTAAGAGCTGAATGAGCATGCCACTCATGAAGAAATGGGGTGTTTCACAGAACCAGTATCTTTTCCCATTCTTTCTCCATTTGATGTCAATCAAAACATACCATTGGCCATTTAGTTAAAAATATGCAAATACTTGTGCTCATAGATTAGTTGCTTTTTATTTTTTAAGATATATTGTTTGAGAGAGAGAGACAGAGAGATGGAGAAAAAGAGGAGGGCCCAGAGCAGTCTCCATAGATGTACATCATTAGTTTCAACATAGTTTCATTCCACACAGGTGGATGTGGAGCTGTGTGGGGCAGGGACTAAACTGGGGGCCTCCCAAATGGGAGGTGTGCCCCAGTTCAGCACGTGGGTTTGCAAGGGCCAGGGCTGGGACTCGATCCCCGGACCTTGGGGCTGTAAGACAAGTGCTTAAAAACCTGTTGAGCTATCCTGGTATCCCCCATCAGTTACTTTAGGTACAATAAAGGAATGGGGAGGATTGTGGAGGGGAGTCAAATATATGGTGATAGAAGGAGAACAGACTCTGGTTGGTAGCACACAATGCAACACATAGATGATGTAATGTAGATCTGTACACCTGAAACCTACATACACGTGCTAACCGATGTTACCCCAACAAATTCAATAATTAGAAAAAAAAGAAAAAAGGGAATGGGGAAAGTAAAAATGAAAGAACAGAGAAAACTATACTCTAATAGTCCGGATGTGGTGGAACCAAATTGCCGTTTTCTGAGAATGTCTTCTGGGTCTGGAGGCACAGAGCTCTGGAGTAAAGGAGGAGGTTCCCTTTTAGTAGACGCCTGCTGTCTGCTGCTGAAACACATCAATTGTATCTTTAGCCTCCGTTTCCAACTGTGCAGGTGTGTCTGTTTCATTGATTGACTCCTCGTCAAATCAGGATCTGCCTCATTGACAAATCCTGTTCACAGTAGGCTTCCATTAGTTTACTAAGAGGTCTGCCTCTTAATCTTACACTGCACCACAGAACCGTCCTGCCCCGCCACCTTCAATGAACCTGATCATCATTCTCGGTCTTGACTCCTCCCTTGGGCTTTTCATCAGCCGTGGGGAGCGCAGGAGTCTCCTCAGCTACTGCTTCACAAAAGAGGGACCAGGTCTGCCCCGAACGAGCACACAAGCAGCACCAGGAGCAGCAGATGGATACTGGTAACCATTTTTGATGCATTTATCGGGGAGCATGAGTAAAGGTTTCCTTCTCCCATCCCACTGTCAAGAGGCAGTGGCACGGCAGTCACCGTTTCATATGTCCTTATGCTGCCAACATAGTAAAAGTTGCTTGTTAGCAATAGTCTAAATTTATTAGGTTGCCAGGTCACCTCTCATTAATGGCGCCCCCATAACCCTCTCTCCTTCGCTCTGGGTTCTCTGACACCACCGCCTGTGACACCTCATGCTGTTGCTTCCTCCCTATTTTCTCCTTCTCCAACATAACATGGTCCGTCCTTGCCCAAGTGCCCTCCACCCTTCTCCCAGGGCCGCCATCCATTGTTCTTGTAAAAATTGTCCTTGGAAATGGATGCAATAAGGGAAATCACTGTTTGGGGCCAAGGAGGCAGGAAAGAGGGACAGGAATGGGAAGGGTGGGTGATGGAAAAAGTGACTTCCCGCCATTCCCTGGACGTGGGCCTGAAAAGCAGTGCGGAGTGGTTTCCGTGGTGATGGCCAGAAAAGCACACTGCTGTTTCCTGCTCCCTTCCCTTGCTTCCTTGTGCCTCGGAGTGGCCGGGGGCTTCCAGCTTTTGCCAGCTCCAGGGTGCTTCACCGTAGCTAGTTGGTTTCCTTCAGCTCTGCCTGCCTGTGTATGATTAGCCTTCCAGTAAATTTTCCTTAGTCACTTCTTTTGGATAAGTTCTCTCTGCTGCTAAAACTGGACTGATACAGAGAATGTCTTAACCATGCTGAAGGAAGGTGGTTGTCTCAGGACTCCTTTCTGGGTGATCAGGGCTCTGTCAGGCTAGCTGTGTGGGTGGGGTATCCTTCCAGGTGTAAGTTGAGATGGACTCAGAAAGCTGCCCTGCTGAGAAACAGCCAGTTCCTGCCCTGCACAGCCCCTGCCCACATGTGTGTGTGGAACGAAACCATGTTGAAAACTGATGACGTGCAACTGTGGAGACTGCTCTGGGTCCTCCCCCTTCTCTCTGTCTCTTTCAAAAACAAGAAAATAAATCTTTAAAAAAATGTATGAAAAGATAAACAAAATAGACAAAGAGGACTCAAATAGAAATATAAATTAAAGAAGAAACATTACAACTGATACAAATGACCACAAAATACAAATAATAAGAGACTACCATGAACAAATATATACCAATGAATTGAATAACCCAGAAAAAAATAAATTTCTAGAAACATATAACCTCCTAAGACTGAATCATGAAGAAATAGACAATTTGAATAGACCAGTTACGAATAAGGAGATTGACACAGTTTTCAAAAACCTCCCAACAAAAAAAGTATAGAACTATATGGCTTTGCTGGGGTATTCTACCAAACATTTAAAGAAAAGTTAATATCAGTTTCTCTCAAACTCTTCCAAAAATTAGAAGAGGAGGACCATTTCCAAACTCATTTTAGAGGGCCAGCATTATCCTGATACCAAAACCAGACAAGGACACCACAAAGAACGAAACTTACAGGCCAGTATCCCTGATGAATATAGATGCAAAATTTTTCAACAAAATATTAGCAAAGTAAAATCAACAATACACTAAAAGAACCATACAACACAATCAAGTGGGATTTATTCCAGGGATGCAAGGATGATTCAACATGTGACATACCACATTAAGAAAACAAAGAAAAAGTATGTGATCACCTCAACAGATGCATAAAAAACATTTGACAAAATTCCACATCCACTCATGGTAAAAATACTCAACAAATTAGGTATAGGGGAAACATACCTCAACACAATAAAAACCATATATGACAAAGTCACAACTAATATACTCAATAGTGAGAAGCTGAAAGCTTTCCCCCTAAGATCAGGAATAAGACAAGGATATTCACTTTTGCCATGTTTATTCAGCATAGTACTGGATGTCCTAGCCAGGGCAATTAGACAAGAAAAAGAAATAAAAGACATCCAAGTAAAACTGTTTTTATCTGTAAATGACAGGATATTATATATAAAAAATTCTTAAGACTCCACCAAAATACTGTTAGAACTAATAAACGATTCAGTAAAGTTGCAGGATACGATATCAACATACAAATATTAGTTAGGTTTCTACACATTAATAATAAACTATCAGAAACATATATTAAGAAAACAATCCCATTTATAATTGCATCAAAAAGCGTAAAATACCTAGGAATAAATTTAACTGTGGAGGTGAAAGATCTGTACATTGAAAACTATAAGACACAAATGAAAGAAATGGAAGAAGACATAAATAAATGGAAAGATAGTCTATGCTCATGAATTGGAAGAATTAACATTGTTAAAATGTTCATACTACTTTCTGTATCTGTGAAAAATGCCATTGGAATTTTGATAGGGTTTGCGTTGAATTTATATTAATAGTACAAACATTTGAACAATATCTATTTGTATGAAACCACAAAATACCCTGAAGAGCCAAAGCAGGGGAAGCTGGGATGGCTCAGTGGGTTAGGTGCTCACTTTGCAGCCCCGGGGACCAAGGATCGAATCCCGGCCCCGGCCCGTGCGGACCCATGTGCTGAACTGGGAGCTCCCCCAGTTCAGTTCTCACTGGGGTGAGACCCCGGCTTAGTTCCTGCCCTGTGCAGCCCCAAGTCCACCTGTGGAATGAAACTATGTGGAAAAACCGATGATGTGCAACTATGGAGACTGTTCTGGGCCCTCCCCCTTCTCTCTGTCTCTGACTCTGTATCTCTCTCTCTCTCTGTCAAAAACAATAAATAAATCTTTAAAAAACAAAAAAGAAAAACAAAACAAAAAAAGAGCCAAAGCAATTTTGAGAAAGAACAAATCTGGAGGTACCACACTTTCTAATTTCAAACTACATTGCAAAGTAATAGTAATCAACCCAGTATAGTTATCAGCATAAAAACAAACACAAGCTCAATTGAACGGAATCGAGAGGCCAGAAACAAACCCACATATCTATGGTCAATTAATTTACGACAAAAGAGTCAAGAATATACCACGTGGAAAGGATAGTTTCTTCCATAAATGGTGTTAGAAGAATCGGACAGCTGCATGCCACAGAACAAAACCAGACTCCTCTCTTACATCAGACACAAACGTCAACTCAAAGTGGATTAAAGATGTGAATGTAAGACCGGAAACCATAAAACTTCCAGAAGAAAACATAAGAGGTAAGCTGCTGGACATCAGTCTTGGCAAAGAATATTTGATTTGACATCAAAAGAAAAGGCAATAAAAGCAGAAATAAGCAAGAAGAACTACATTAAAGGACAAAGTTTCTGCACAGGGAAAAAAACTATCAAGAAAGTGAAAAGTTAATCTGTGGAATCATATATCTGCTAAGGGCTTGATATCTGAAATATCTAAATAACTCATACAAATCAATGACAAAAGACCAAAAAACAACAAAAAATATTTCAACCAGAAAGACATTTTTCTTAAAAAGACATACAAATGGCCAACAAATACATGAAAAGGTGCTCAGCATAACTAATCACGAAAATGCAAATCAAAATCCCAGTGAGCTATCAGCTATCACCTCACACCTACTAGAATGGCTATCATTAAAAACACAAGGGATAGGGAAGCTGGGATGGCTCAGCAGTTTAAGTGCTTGCTTTGCAGTCTCAAAGTCTGAGGATCGAATCCTGTGTGGACCTATATGCTGAAGTGGGGTGTGGCCCCCAGTTCAGTTCTTGACCGGGCGACCTTCCCCTGCTGGTTTGTATTTAGGTACCTGTGGGGTTTTTTTGTATTATAAAGAAATTTTATTTTATTTTATTTATTTATTTTTGACAGAGAGAGAGAGAGAGAGAGAGAGAGAGAGAGAGAGAGAGAGAGAGAGAGAGAGAGAGAGAGAGGTAGATAGCTACAGGGACAGAGCCAGAGAGAGAACTGAACTGGGGGACCACACCCCAGTTCAGCATATGGGTCCGCATGGGCTGGGGCGGGATTTGATCCCTGGTCCCCGCGCTGCAAAGTGAGTGCTTAACCCACTGAGCCATCCCGGCTTCCCCCGCTATAAAGAAATTTTAGCATTTATTTTTTATTTATTTATTTTATTTGTTTGAGAGACAGAGAGAGAGAGAGTAAGCGAGCAAGAGAGAAGGGGAGGGCCCAGAGCAGTCTCCATAGTTGTATATTAGTTGTGACATGGTTTCATTCTCCGCAGGTGGGTGTGGGGTCACATGGGGCAGGAACTGAACTGGGGGCCTCCTGCATGGGAGGCAAGAACCTTCACGGCTGTGCCATCCCGGCGGTTACCAGTTATGTTGTAGTTCAGCATGTGGGTTTGCACGGGCCGGGGCCAGATATGATCCCCGAGCTTTGCAGTTGCAAGGCAAGTGCTTGTCCTGTTGCACTATTCCAGCGTCCCAGCATTTATTTTTTAACATATTATTTTGCATATGGATATCGTTATTGATTTCCAGGGTTACAATTTTAACTCAAGCACAAATAAAAGAATTAAAAACATTTATGTAGATACAGAATTAGTACTACCCATTTATAATATGCATCCTCATTTTTCCCTCATAAATTTGGGCAAAAAAGTGCGCATTATACACTGCAAAATATGGTGTTTAATTAGGCACAGAAGGGAATATACTGGAACTTTTCCTTCCTTCCCATCTGGCAGCTATCCTCCCCTGAGGTCACCATTGTTGAGTTTTCTTCCTTCCAGAAATGTTTTATGCACAATAAGCAAACACACTCACAGACACACTCCTTTCCCACCATCAATTTCACAAATGCTAGCATGTTATCCCCGTTGTCCCACACCTTGGTGTCTTTTTTTCACTTGTGAGTTGTTTCTTACATATTCGCTGTGGTGGGGGCAGATTTGAGATCATTCCTGTTACAAGGTGGCCCTCGCTCACTTGCATTCTGACGTGCCTCCCTGCCAGGGTGAGAGGAGCATGGTCGGCAGCAGTCCCGAACTCCTGGTCCTTAGGGCGGGTGGATGCGTGCCTGTGTGTGTGTGTGTGTGTGTGCGTGTGTGCGCGTGCTTTTCCGTGAGAACCCCCAGGAGAGCCCGGGAGCAGTGGCCCCACCCAGAAAACCTGGTTCTAGGTCTGGGGTCCCACTGCTGAGCCTGGGGCCTGAACTCCCTTCAGGCTGTTTCCATCCCACTAAGCGGTATGACAAGACTATTCCCTGGGGAAGTTGAGAGGCTGGAATGCAGACATGTTGAGAAACTGTCTTGTGAATTAAGTCCAGTAGGTTAGAGGTTATTCTTAGCCTGACAGATTGAGAAAGAAGTCTTTTCCATTTCCCTTGAGGACACTTCTGACCTTCTCTGCTTATCTTCCACCAATGTCCTCCTCATTTTCAGTGATGGGTCATCTCTACCTCAGGGAGTGAACTAAAGATGATTCTCCCAGCCTCCCACTCACACCCACCTACTCAGTTACAGGCCCCTGCCCTACACCCCCCCCCCCCCCCCCCCCCCCCCCCCCCCCCCCCCCCCCCCCCCCCCCCCCCCCCCCCCCCCCCCCCCCCCCCCCCCCCCCCCCCCCCCCCCCCCCCCCCCCCCCCCCCCCCCCCCCCCCCCC
>PVKE010024095.1:0-24082 GCA_004027555.1 Craseonycteris thonglongyai | reverse complement strand
GTGCATAGTTATTTCTATTTTACTTTTTGACAGATAGAGAGAGAGACAGAGACAGAGACAGTTAGAGAACCGAACTGTGGGAACTCCCCAGTTCAGCACGTGGGTCCTGCCTGGGCCGGAGCCGGGATTCGATCCTCGGTCCTCATGGCCTCAAAGCGAGCGCTCAACCCGCTGAGCCGTCCCGGCTTTCCCCAAGGCTTTAATTTATTTAATGCTCTGGCAACCTGAAATGGAGACTGTTACTCTTTTTGTGTGGATGAGAAAACTGAGGCTCAAAGAGGGCGAGTGATAAATAAAATGAAAATGGGCCCACTGCCTTAGCATTTTGGCTGATTTCCTTTTTATGTTTTATCTGTACCTTTTTTTCATGATAAATGAGATTACATAATATAAACCTTTTTGTGGCCCACTTTTTCACTGACTGCCATTCATCATTTCCTGTGTCAGTAAAACTCCTCTTGTGCCCTTTATACCAGTGAATTGATGGAGCCCGTGGTTAACCTCCTTTTTTTGGACATTTACATTGTTTCCACTTTGCTCTGTTATCAGTGAAGTTGAGGTGAGCTTGGTTGCATGGCAACGTTGTCTACATTCTGTATTATTCAAATGAGATTATAAGAAGGTGAGCACTCATTCTGTATGTGTAGGCGCCCGCATGAGCCAGGCCCATGCCAGGCTGAGGGCACGGTGTAGGGTGAGGAAGGGCCTGTCTGCACACCACGGGCCTCTGTCTTGCCACCGCCTCCTCAAACCAGCAGAAGAGCCCAAGTGCATCTCCACTGTGGGCCAAAGCCGAGGGCTCTGGCCCCTGTGACCGGCCATTATCTCCTGTGTCCTCAGACTGACACATCTGACCCGGAGAAGGTAGTCTCCACCTTCCTGAAGGTGTCCTCTGTGTTCAAGGATGAAGCCACAATTAGGACAGCTGTGCAGGATGCAGTAGGTAACGTGGGGTGGGCAGGGTTTGGATGGCTTCTGCCTCTTCTGCCCCAGGGCTCAGGTAACATTATTGGACTCCCTCTGCTCCAGCACTAATGAATGAACTGTTCTCCGGCCACTCCCACCGGGTTCTTTGCCATAGAGCAGGGTGGGTGCTCGCCTCTGTTTTATGTAGGTGAGGAAACAGGCCTTCCCCAAAGCCATACAGTTAGAACTGTATGCAGTTAGAGCTCAGGCCAGCTGGTCACAGCCCTGGTGGAGGCCGTTCTCTCAGAGGAGGGGTGATGAGAACTGAACCTTTGCACACAGGGTCCCCTCCACCTGGTGGTCCCCCCCCTTCATGGAGGACACTGCTTTGCCCATATCTTTCACAAGGTTTCCCGGGGTCTCGGGTCCACCCTCCCCAAGCCCTGTCCTGACTCTTCCTCGCACCACCTCATTCTCTCAGTTACCTCCATTACAGCAGCTTTTACCTTTCACTTTGTCAACATATGTCTGAGCCTCCAAGGGTGGCCAGGCCTGGCTAGCAGAAGGTGACGGGCACACCCTGAGGGGTGGAAAGGAGTGGACACACTTGGGCTGTGCTCTCCTGGATCAGTGCACTGGGCAGCACTGAGGCAGGAGGGTCAGTGGCAGTCAAGGCTGGGTAGGCAGGTGAAGGCCAGGTGAGAGTCTCCAGGGCTGCTCCTTCAGGTCCCAACTCCATGGGCATTTATGGGAACAAGTTACCTGAGTTCTGTTTCCCGGAATAGCCTCACACAGAAACAAGTGGCCACGGGGTCTCTGCAGACCCTTGGCCCCTCCTCTTCCCTCTCTTCCCCACTCCCTCTCCCTTAGCTCCACACACTGGCTGAAACCTGCCCCTGGGGAGATCTGCCTCACTTAGTCCCTGCCCCAGCTGCTCGAGGTTCCTGAGCTCATTTTACTTAAGAGGCCAGGGCAGGGAAGGACCAGTGTTTCGCAGCCAGTGGGCTGAGCCCTCCCCCTGGTGCTAGCTGTCCTTAGACTCACCAGTGTCCACTACTCACTTCCTGTGTCAGGAGGCAGGACCTAGCCTGGAGGGTGGGGGCTGCATGCCCTTTGCCCCGGGCCAGCCCTTTGCTGCCGTATCCACCCTGCCCCATGCTGCTTCTGCCTTGCAGATGCCTTGATGAAGAAGGCCTTCAGCTCGTCCTCCTTCAACCCCAACACCTTTCTCACCAGGCTCCTCATCCACATGGGACTGCTCAAGGTGCGGCTGGGACGAGGGTGGGCCCAGGAGTCGGGGGAGTGCTCTGGCCACCCCACCCACCCCATCCCACAGGAGTCTTGCTGGGGCCTGTCACCCATACTGTCCTGGGCTTGTCTCTGCTTAAGCAGCCTTGTTCTTCATGATGAGACTCGGCGTGACTTTGGCCATGGGCTCTCTGAGCAGGGGCTGGATAGTGGAGACCTAGGGCCCTCAGAGGACCTCGAAGCTCACCTTCTGCTCTACGCATTCCCCATGCAGAGTGAAGACAAGATCAAGGCCATCGCCAACCTGTATGGCCCCCTGATGGCACTGAACCACCTGGTGCAGCAGGACTATTTCCCCAAGGCCCTTGCTCCCCTGCTGCTGGCATTCATGACCAAGTGAGTGTGCCTGTTGTCAGCTCATGACCCATGCATGCAGGTCACAGTCAGCTGAGCGTTCCCTGACCTGGTCTCTTGGGCTTACGAGAGACCCTCAGGCCCACCAGGCTCTTGGCATCCATGTGTGGGGCTCACTACCCTATTGAGGCTTCCTCCCCTGTGCCCAGCGGAGGACACAGGCCTTGGGGACAGTGCCTTTCCCTGAGGGAGACAGGACATGTAATGGCCCCGTTTCCCAGACGAGGAAATCAGGTCCATTGAGTTTGCCCACGCTGTACTGCTGATCCCTGGGAGCGGTTCTATGGCGATTCCTGCAGCAGCACAGGCCGAAGAGGCCCAGCCACGCTGCCCTTTCATAGCCACAGACCCTCTCCTGGGGATGCCAGTGTCCAAGGACATGGAGGCCTTGGCTTCATCCTGGAGGATCCTGGGGGTGTGGTAGGGCACTGGCCACAGCCAAGTAATGAGGAGCCTCCAGGCCCCGGGGCCCACCAGGGATGGGTGGGGAGGCTCATCTCCTGTCCTCACTGAGGCCCTGTGGAGCCCTAGCTGACCTTCCTTAGTCTTCCCATTTCCCAACCCCTTGACTAGCCACACTTCAAGTGAATCTAGCACCTTGGGAGAAAGTGGGAGGGGGACAGAATTAGAAAAATGGAGTCTGGCCCATTTCTAGCCTCGGAATGTCCCTACCACCTCTGCTGCAGCCTGAGCTCCCTGGGCCCCAATGTGCCCACCCACCCACCAGCCTCTCCCCGCCCACCGGCCTCTCTCCCCGCCCACCGGCCTCTCTCCCCGCAGGCCCAATGGTGCTCTGGAGTCCTGCTCCTTCGCCCGCCACAGCCTGCTGCAGACGCTGTACAAGGTCTAGACCGAAACACAAAGTGGCCTCTCCCCGACCCTCAGCCCGGACGCATGACCTGGGAAGGGACTCGGGTGAAGGACTCTGGCCAGAGGCAGGGAGGGTCTGTGTTGCGTGTGTCGTGTCAGTCCCGGAGTATGTGTGTCGGTGTGGTGCGCGTGCCAGTGTGTCCTTCCTGTCGGGTTTGGGTTTTAACATCTCCCTGCTGGGCGGGCCCTGGTCCCACTGGAGGGGCGCTGGCCCCAGGCCAAAGGGCTGCAAGCTGTGAACTGCTCAGCAATTAAACTCAAGGGTCTGAGGGTCTCTGCTGCTCTGTGCCTCAGGCTGGAGGTCCTGGTGGCTGTGCCCACCCACTTGCCTTCCTTACCATCCTGGGCTGCACCGAAGCCTGGGCAGTGGCTGTCCCTGAGCTGTCCCTCCCTCCCTGCTGTGGCTGGGCTGCATTTCCCACACTGCCTCGGCGCTGCCTCTGCTTCCTGTCACCAAGCCTGCGTCCTGCAGCCACAGTTCCCACCGTCTGTCCCTGGCTTGCTGACCCTGTGGTGTGAGAAGCAGAGACTGCCATGGGGGGGCCATGCTGTGTGGACAGGACAAGAAGCCCCGGGCAGACCCCAGAGGGTCCTGGAACAGGCGGTGCCTGCATGGTGCTGGCGGTGCACCCAGTGGGGCTCCCCTGGCTGCTGAGACGTCGGATTGGCTGGGGGCTGAGCTGGATGGGGCACCTGTTTTCCAGCCTGGGGGGCAGGGGCAGGGCCCACTGCTGCCTGAGCTGCATCTGCGTGGGGCGGGGGCTAGAGAGGCTCTGGGCCCTCTTGCCACCCTGTGCTTTCCCCTTGTGCTCTGTGTTCGGGCTGTGCCCGAGGCTTCACAAATAAAGTCGTGTGGCAACAGTGGAGGCTGAGAAACCTTTCACCTACTGTGGGTCGTTCTCGGGGCCCCAGTGCCTGGAGTCCCACGTCAGCGCGGGCTCAGTGGTCCTGCCTCAGTCTGTCAGGGGCAGTCCCCATGCCAGCCATCATCACCCAGGGCAGGCCTATCCCACACAGGCCCGATGCTTCCTCTTGTTACCAGCTACCCCCTAACAGCTGGGCAGGTGGTGCCCAGGACAGGGCAGCGGCTCAGGAAGGGTTGCGTCCTGTCTTGGGGCCTGTTTCACCTGCCCGGCCCCGCCTCACCTTTACCCATCTTTGGGCCACAGCTCCACTGGTCACTGGATGGCTGCTCCACTGAAGAACCTGCTGGCCTAGACACTTCAGATCTCACTGCAGGCCTTGCTGGCCGCAGTCAGGAGCGCTGGGTCTGGCTGGCAAGGTCACTTCACAAGGTCGGCCTGGAATGGAGGGCACCTACGTGAGGTGCCTCGCATGGTGGGTGGAGACAGCGGGCACCCTGGGGAGCCGTCACCGCAGGAACACGGAGGTCCCTCCACGTTTTCACGGGGCAGCATTTCCTTACTGGCAATGAGCTACTCAAGCGACTTCTGTCTTGGCAAGGAGGCTGATATGTCCTGCCCTGCTCCTCCCCGTACGAGGTGACGTGGCAGGAGGCAGGTGGAGGTCTGGCCGACTCCAGCCGCTGCCTCCTTGCCAGGTCCTGTTCTGGGCTCTGGGGCCACAGGGGCTGACCTTGGGGACAAAGGGAAGTTAGGGATGCAAGAACGGAGTCTTGAGATTCAAATCAGACTTCTCATGACTGATATTTGACAGGTGGAGAAACTGGCTCAGGCTGAGTAGGGGCCAGTCCAAGGTTCTCTGGCCTGGTTGTTCTTTCTCTCCAGGTCGCCCGGGGCTGGTCCTTGTTCCCCACCATGTGAGGCATGCACAAGCTTCAGCTCTGACTGCCCCGGCCCCCACTCAGCCTTCAGCTCAGTGGTCAGGAAGGTACAGGAAAGGCCGTGGGGTCTCTAGCTTGCTTACTGAGAAAGCTACAGCCTTTGGAATTTCCCCCAGAACTATGGCCAGCCCCCAAATTGCACAGTTCCAGGCCCCAAGCACCATGATTTGGGGTCTGTAATCACGAGGTCTGGGCTTGATTCCTGGCCCCAGCCCTTGCAACCCCATATGCTGAGCTGCACTGCAACTGGTAACCGCTGTGATGGCTCGGTGGCAAAGGTTCTTGCCTCCCGTATGGGAGGCCCCCGGTTCAGTTCCTGCCCCTGAAGCCCCACGTACAGCTGTGAGGAATGAAACCATGTCACAGCTAATGATCTACAACTGTGGAGACTGCGCTAAGTCCTCCCCCCGTCTCTCTCACTTCCCAAACAAAATCTTTAAAAAAAGAAGCCCCAGGAGGCATGGTAGGTGCACCTAGCAGCACATCCATTAATTTCTCACTAGAATGGCTACAATACAAAAGACAGGTGCTGGCAGATGGTGAGGATGTGGAGCAACTAGAACTCTCATACATGCTAGTCAACGTGTAAATCGGTACAACCACTTTGGGAAACTCTGGCTATATCCACTGAAGCTGAAAATAAGCATGTTCTGAAACCAGCAATTCCACCCCTAGGTACATCCTTTCAGAAATGGGTTGGGATGTTTACCAAAAGATGTGCAAACCTGGTAAGCAGCACTTCATAGCCCCACCCTGGAAACACCCACATGTGCATCAAGAGAGGAATGGATGGGAGGATGCCAGGGTAGCTCAGCAGGCTGAGCACTTGCCTTGCACCCACGAGGTCCGGGGATGGAATCCCGGCCCCAGCACGTGCAGAACCCATATGCTGAACTGAGACAGCTGGTAACTACAGAGCCATGTGGGAGGCCCCAGCTTGATTCCCACCACGTGTGGCCCCACATCTACCTGTGTGGAATGGAGCTGCCACAACTAATGATGTGCAACTATGGAAACTGCTCTGGGCCCCTTCTCTCTCTCTTCTCAATAAATCTTTTTTTTTTTTTTAATATATTTTTATTTCTTTCTTTATTTTTGACAGAGAGAGAGAGAGAGAGAACTGAACTGGGGGAGCTCCCAGCCCAGCACATGGTTCCGCACGGGCCAGGGCCGGGATTCGATCCTCGGTCCCCGGTGCTGCAAAGTGAGCGCCTAACCCACTGAGCCATCCTGGCTTCCCCATTCTCAATAAATCTTAAAAAACAAAAGAGAGAGAGATGGGAATGGTCTGCCCAAGCAGGGAGGGGATAGCTCAGTATCAACATAAATTCCTACAGGGACGGGAAGCCGGGATGGCTCAGTGGGTTAAGCGCTCACTTTGCAGTGCCAGGGACCGGGGATCGAATCCCGGCCCCGGCCCGTGTGGAACCATGTGCTGAGCTGGGAGCTCCCCCAGTTCAGTTCTCTCTCTGTCTCTGTCTCTGTATCTCTCTGTCAAAAATAAAAATATATATAAAAAAAGTTTCCTTTAAATTCCTACAGGGGAAGCCAGGATGGCTCAGCAGGTTAAGCTCTCACTTTGCTGCCATGGAGTCCGGGGATTGAATCCCAGCCCCTGCCTGTGTGGACCCATATGCTGAACTGGGGTGAGCTTCCCGTGTGGGAGGCCCCCGGTTTGGTTCCCAACCTGCGTGGGCCCACATCCATCTGTGGAATGAAACGATGTCAAAACTAATGATATACAGCTGTGGAGACTGGACCTTTCCCCTTTTTCTCTGCCTCTCTGTCAATAAAATAAACCTTAAAAAAAAAAAAATTAAATTTCCTACAGACGGTACAGCCCAGCCTCGGCCCCATGCCGCTGTCCTGGGACATTTATAGAATGGAATGCTGGAATGCTACATAAAAATGAAAATGAACAAATTTAAAAAATATGTGTCACAGATGAATCTCACAAACAATCTTGAGTGAAAAAAGCTGGACATAAAAGTATGCACTGTGATTCCACTGATAAGGATATGCTGAGTGAGAGCACAGGTAGTGTGGTACTATTTCTGGTTAAAAAGAAAAAAGCCAAATGGATCAAGGAAAGATGCAGTTTTATCAGAAACATCTGAAAAATCACAGGCTACATAAATGTTGGCTGTGGTCTGGATGAACTGTTTCATTTAAAAAAATACGTGTGTCCAGGAAGGCAATTATTTGTATATTTTTGCAACACTGTTATAGCAAAAACTTGGAGGCAACAGATTAATGGGTAAAGGTGACACATTTATACCATGGATACAACAGTCACAAATGAATATGACTAAGAATCAACTTGGGGGAAAGCTGGGATGGCTCAGTGGGTTAAGCGCTCGCTTTGAAGCCCCGAGGACTGAGGATCGAATCCCGGCTCCGGCCCAGGCGGACCCACATGCTGAACTGGGGAGTTCCCACAGTTCAGTTCTCTCTCGTCTCTGTATCTCTCTCTCTTTCTGTCAAAAATAAAATAAAAATAAATTAAAAAAAAATATTTATTTAACAAAAAATCAACTTGGATCACTTCCAAGAATCCAATGTTGAGTAAAAAAAACAAAATAGCAAAAATATAAATGTTTATAACCACAAACAGGATAAGAGTTAACCATTCTTGAGTACCTACTATGTGCCAGGTGCCTACCTTAACCCCCACAGCAATCCTTTGAGCTGGTTACTGATAGTATGTTGTTTTTCTTTACTGAGTAGAAAACTGAGGCTGCATGAGGCTCAGCCCCATCCAGGGTCCCACACCAGGAGGTCTCACAGCCCCTCAAGGCCCCTTCCTATCAAGTCGGCCAGGTACACGGCTGCCCAGGCCAGGCCTTGAGGTCTGGACCGAGCTCCTGAGCCGCACTGGGCAGGAGGCCCTGTAACTCCAGCCGCTGCTCCCGCCCCTGCCCACCCCGTCACCTCAGCCTCTGGCTGGGTTGTCCACAAAGCCGCCCATTCAGCCCTGCCCCCCAGCCCGGCCTGTGGGTGGGGAGGGGGGCTCCCACCAGCATCCAGGCCGGTCTTTCCAGGTGCAGCATTTCCAGGCTAGACCGGCAGTGCGAGGCAGCATGGAGGGGTGAGTCTTGGGCACCTCGTGTGCCAGGGGGGCTTAGAGGAGCTGAGTGGCTGCAGACAAGCCCCTGCTCCCTGAGGGCCTCTGAGGGGCTGGAGGAGGGGCGCTCAGGGATCTGTCTGGGCAGAGATTCTCCAAGGGTCTCCCCAAAGTGGGTCCTGAGGAAGGTGGTGTGGGGGGAGTGTGGCCGCTCTCGTGGGCTAGTCCCTTGGGGGCTTGTGTGAGAGTTCAGCAGCTCTCTGAGCCCTGGACACTTGTCCCTCAGGGCTCTGTCCCTCCTGCCCACCCCCAGCCCATCCTGAGCCTCAGCGTCACCACAGGCTGGTGGATACCAGCCCCAAGGCTGGGACTGGGCCCCGGGACCCCCAAGGAGACTGAAAAACTGATGGTGACAAAGCAGTGAGCAGAAATGGGGGAGGCTCACTGTGGGGACCCAGCCCAGGGATTGGGAAAGGCCGCTCAGAGCCCCTGACAAGCTGAAAGCATTAGAAAGAGCTGGGTGTGGTGGCTAGGAGGGCGCTCTGTGCTGACGGTGACACAGATTCCTGCTTGGCTTCAGGCTGGGACTTGTCACAGGCCGTGAGGAGGTGCTGACAGCGTGCAGCAAGGGTGTCAGGGCCCATCTGTTTTCTGGAAATGTCCCTTTGGTGGTTAGTGGTGGCCGCTGTGCAGAGCACTGGGGAGGCCCAGACCCTCTGTGGCAGCAGCCGTCCCAGGCTGTGGCTGGAGGGTGGGGTGAAGGGGTCCCATCGGGGGATGGGCGGATAAGTGGGGTGGGTGGATGGACCAGCCCCCACCACCGTCAGTGCTCCCACCCGGGCCAGGCCAGCTGGGTGTGGGCTGACCAGATCGGGACACAAGTGTTTCGAACGGGACGTCTGGTCAGCCCAGCCGGGCGGCACCGAGATGAAGGGAGGACCGTGGGAATGAACAGGCCTGAGCTGAGCCCCCCGACCCCGACCCCCCACGTCCTCCCTCTGGCTGCCAGGCAGTCTTCTCGAGCTGGGTGCCGTGTTGCTCCGGCCACAACGGGGCTGGCGCGCTTCTCTCGGCCACCAGCCTCAGGCTTCCCCGGGACCCGGGACCGTCACCTGGGCACAGACGGGCCCCCAGCCGTTCTTGCACGAGGCGGACAACACGCGCGGGCGGCCTGAGCCTGTGTCCTCCGCGTGTATGCAACGGGGCTCCGGCCGGGACGGCTGCTGCTCGCGGGGAGGTGCGGGACGAGGCTTCCCTGGGGCAAAGGAGGAAGATGGCTGAGGGGCTCTGGGGACCCTGTGGGACCCTGGCCCCTGTGCACAATGAGCCCCCCTCCCTCTCTCTCAGGCCCCTGAGGGTCTCCTGGGTCCTACTGCTTTCTCTGCTGCCCCTGGGCCCAACCTGGCACTCAGCTGCCCAGCGATGCCCACAGACCTGCGTCTGCGACACCACCAGGTGGCACGTGGCCTGCCGGGACCAGAACCTCACTGAGGTGCCCAGCGCCATCCCCGAGGTCAGCAGGGCAGGGGGCGAGGGAGGGCAGCGGCGGTGGGACACCGAGAGTCACTTCTCCTCTCTGAGCCTCAGTCTTCACGTCTGCAAAACGGGGATGCTAATCCCCAGCAGGGAGACTTTAAAATCGTAGGTGATCGGGACCCGTAGGCGACCTAGAGATAAACACGGAACCCTGTGGCCGAGAACTGGGGACACACTGCGCTAAGCTACGGTCCCTGCGCCACGGGGAAGACCGATACTACTCGGGCTGTGACGATTCCGTGGGAAAAGGGCCCAGGCGGCGGGGGAGCTGGGCTCCCTGGAGGGGGCCCCGTCCGCTGCTCAGCCCCCTCTGCCCTCGCCCCGCAGCGGACCCGGCGGCTGGACCTCCGGGGCAACGCGCTGCAGGCGATCCCGCCAGCGGCCTTCCGGGCCCTGCCGCACCTGACGCACCTGGACCTGCGGCACTGCCAGGTGGAGCTGGTGGCCGAGGGCGCCTTCCGCGGCCTGGGCCGCCTGCTCCTCCTCGACCTGGCCTCCAACCGCCTGCGCGCGCTGCCCCAGGAGGCGCTGGACGGGCTGGGCGCGCTGCGGCGGCTGCGGCTGGAGCGCAACCGGCTGGAGGAGCTGCGGCCCGGCACGTTCGCGGCGCTGGGCGCGCTGGGCGCGCTGAGCCTGGCCCACAACGCCCTGGTCTACGTGCCGCCCATGGCCTTCCAGGGGCTGGTGCGCGCCCGCGGGCTGCAGCTGGCCCACAACGCGCTCAGCGTGCTGGCGCCCGAGGCCCTGGCCGGCCTGCCCGCGCTGCGCCGCCTCAGCCTGCACCACAACGAGCTGCAGGCCCTGCCCGGCCCCGCCGTGTCCCAGGCCCGCGGCCTGGCGCGCCTGGAACTGGGCCACAACCCGTTCACCGCGGTGGGCGAGGAGGACGGGCTGGCGCTGCCCGGCCTGCGGGAGCTGCTGCTGGACCACGGGGCCCTGCAGGCCCTGGGCCCCGGGGCCTTCGCGCACTGCCCTCGCCTGCACACGCTGGACCTCCGCGGGAACCAGCTGCACACGCTGCCGCCGCTGCGGGGCCCGGGGCAGCTGCGCCGCCTGTGGCTGAGCGGGAACCCGCTGCGGTGCGACTGCCGGGCGCGGCCCCTGCGCGAGTGGCTGGCACGCGCGCGCGTGCGCTCCGACGCCGCCTGCGGGGGCCCCGCGCGCCTGACGGGCGAGGCCCTGCGCGCCCTGCGGCCGTCGGACCTGCGCTGCCCTGCGGACCACGACGGGGACGACGGGGAGGGGCTGGCGGCCGCGAGGCCTCGCGCCCCGCCGAGCGCCCCCGGGCGGGAGGAGGCGGCCCCGCCGTGCCCGCGCCCCTGCGCGTGCGTCCCCGAGTCCAGGCACAGCGGCTGCGTGGGCCGAGGCCTGCAGGCCGTGCCCCGCGGCTTCCCCGGCGACACCCAGCTCCTGGACCTGAGGCACAACCACTTCCCCGTGGTGCCCCGCGGGGCCTTCCCGGGGCTGGGCCACCTGGTGTCCCTGCACCTGCAGCACTGCGGCATCGTGGCGCTGGAGGCGGACGCCCTGGCGGGGCTGGGCAGCCTGCTCTACCTCTACCTCTCGGACAACCAGCTCTCAGACCTCAGCGCTGCGGCCCTCGGAGGGGTCCCCCGCCTCGGCTACCTGTACCTGGAGCGCAACCGCTTCCTGCAGGTGCCGGGGTCCGCCCTGCGGGCCCTGCCCGGCCTCTTCTCCCTGCACCTGCAGGACAACGCCCTGGGCCCCCTGGCACCTGGGGCCCTGGCGGGCATGCAGGCCTTGCGCTGGCTCTACCTGAGCGGGAACCGTATCACCCAAGTGTCCCCCGGGGCACTGGGACCAGCTCCGGAGCTGGAGAAGCTGCACCTGGACAGGAATGCGCTGCCCGAGGTGCCCACTGGGGCCTTGGAGGGGCTGCCAGCCCTCCTGGAGCTGCAGCTCTCGGGGAACTCGCTCAGGGCCCTGCGGGACGGGGCCTTCCAGCCCCTGGCCGGGTCGCTGCAGCACCTCTTCCTGAACAGCAGCGGCCTGGAGCAGGTGGGCAGGAAGGGGTGTGGAGTGGGGGGCAGCACAGGTTCCAGCAGCAAGCACTGCGGCCCCTGCAGTGCCAGGCCCAGGCTGGGCTTGGAGACCCTGAGATAAGCCTGCCCCCAGGGAGCCCAGGTCTGAGTGACAGCAGGTGAAATCCAGCCAGGGAGGGTAGTGTGGGGGCCTGGAGGAGGGAGGAGTGTGGGTCCAGGGGTCACCACTGTTGTACACTTTGAGGAAAGGGCTGGGGCCCCCAAGAGGCTTTGCCATTATTAGGGGGGGGTTCAGGCAAAGCAGAGAGAACTGTGAACTGAGGGTGCAGGTGACTTGAGAATAGCAAGTGCTTTGGCATCAGAACCACCTGTGTTTCCACCCCAGTGCTGCCCTCCCGCCTGGGCCCCCATGGGTGCCCTGCTTCTTTTCTGCGGGGGGAGCACCGGCCTCCCTCCCTGGCCTGACAGGTGCTCACACCAGGGCCTGGCACCTCCTTGCAGATTTCTCCTGGGGCCTTCTCGGGTCTGGGGCCCCGGCTCCGGAGCCTACACCTGCAGCAGAACCAGCTGCAGGCCCTGCCCGCCCTGCCCGGCCTCAGCCAGCTGGAGCTGATCGACCTCAGCGGCAACCCCTTCCGCTGTGGCTGCCAGCTGCTTCCACTTCACAGGTAGGCACCCGCCTGGGCCAGTGGGCGTGGGCTTAGGGTGGACGTCTCAGCATCCCTCATCCATCAAGTAGGAGTGAGATCCGCCCAGCCTAGCGGGGTGGGACCTAATCAGCATAGTTCCGTGAGAAAGCAGCAAGGACCCTGGAGTCCCGCAGGCCTGGGCTGAAATCCAGCTCTGTCTGATTTGGGCCGTGTGACCTCTCTCCTCTGTGAAGGGGTGGACGGCCTCACGGCAGTACATGGAATCGATCACACGTATAGATTGGTTTGAATGGTGTCTGGGGCATCAGACCTCTGTAACTGTTTATCACTATGACCGTCCGCTTGTTACAGAGAAGGGATTTGCGGTTGGAAGTGACTGGTTCAGGGTCACATGATCGCTGGGCAGCCGAGCCAGGGCTCTCTCCAGAGTCCGCTCTCCCGCACTGGGCCCCACCAACCCAAATTCGTGAGGACACAGCGTGTTCTCCAAACTCCCTTCTCAGGTGGCTCTCTGGGCTGAACCTGCGTGTGGGGGCCACCTGTGCTGCCCCTCCCAGCGCCCGTGGCCAGAGGGTGGAGGCTGCAGCCGCTGTCTTTGAAGCCTGCCCGGGCTGGGCTGCCAGGAAGGCCAAGCGGACCCCTGGTGCCAGGAGAACTGGCATGAAGGGAAGACGGTGGGCAGCAGACAAGGTGGGCTATGGGGCAGGTGTGGGTGGTCTCGGTGGATATGTTTGGCCCCAGGGTAGCAGGGCGCTGACTGCTCTTGCCCCAGGTTCATGTGGTTCTGGATCCGGGCAGTGACCCTGTTGCTTCTATCGGGTCGTATCCATCCCCCTCCCCTCCCCTCCCCTCCTCCACCTCTGGACTGGGCCTGGGGCAGGTCTGTTGGGCTTTGCTATTTCATCCTGTGGCACAGTAGTAGCCTTTCTGATAAGCCTCAGCATACTGGGCCTGAAATGTCCATGGAATCAATCCCTCTGCTGCCGTAATGGCTGGATCACTGTTGACTCAACCATTTTCTCCCCTGACCTCAAGGGGCCTTGTGCATCCCTGGGATGGTCGGAGCAGCAGTTCAGGTGTTGGTGACGCCTCCCACAGCGTGTCAACCACTCTGTCCTTCTGTCACCCCCCCTTGACTTTACATTCACTATCCTGACAAATCCATTCACGCCTGAGAGCTCAGTGGTAGCGGCACATCAGAGAACAGCGAGTGAGTGGGAGGTGGGAGCCCCTCCGTGAGGGCATGTGGGGCGTCTATAGGGGAGAGGCCAGTCCTTAGAGGGAAAATGAAAGCAGAACAGTGCAGCACTGGGGGCGGGGCAGAGGGGGCTCTTTCTGCCTCTGGGCCTGAATTTTGATGACTTGGGGTGCCTGGGGACCATTAGATGGCATATTAGTTCCCTAGGGCTGCCGGAACAAAGTACCGTAAGCTGGGTGGCTTAGAACAACAGAAATGCACTGTTTCACTGTCTGAAGGTTGGAAGTCTGAAATCAGGGTAGGGTCATGTTAAGGTGACCAGATTTTGACATTGGTAAAGCGGGACACCATTGACAGGGGGGAGGGGGTTCTTGATTAAAAATGTGGTCTATCTCCCACCGTTCCCTAGCTTGTCGTGCATTCTTTCCAAAAATCGGGACTTTTTAAAAAAATGCGGGACACAGGACAAATTGTTAAAAAGCGGGACGTCTGGTCACCCTAGTCATGCTCCCTCTGATGGCTCAAGGGGAGGCCCCTTCCTGCCCCTCCCAGGGTCTGATGGTCCCAGGTGTTTGTTCCTTGGCTGTGGCAGCACAACTCCGATCTCTGCCTTCATACGGCATCTCCAGTGTCCTCACGTCATCTTCCTGCTACATCTGTTATTTCTAAGTTAGGTCTTCTGAGGTTTATCTTCTTTGGAGGGACATAACTGAACCTGTAACAGGGTTCTTGGGAGAATAGGGTGGGAGTGAGGAAGGAACCCCTGAAAAGACCCCAAGCTGAAAGTGAATTCTGCTTTAGAAGCAAGGCCTGGAACTAGTGTTAGTGACAATAGCAATATCCATGTCAACTGGCACTTGTGTGGCATTTTCTGCCAGGCGTTGTGCTAAGTCATCAGTGCTGTCTCCCTGTGTCCAACCTGGGGCAGCTCGCAGGCACAGAGCTTGGCTCAAGATTGGCTCTGATGGGTCCTCCAGGTCAGGGTTTAGTTCAGAGGCCTCCTGGCCCCGATTGATGGCTGTGGCAGGAAGTGGGACATCTCAGAGCATTCCACCCAACCACCCTTTCTGACATGGAGATATCCCACCAAATGCCAACCCCGGATTCTAGGTTTTTCATTTTTATTTTGTTGAGTGGCACTTTCCTCCTAGGACTACAAAGGGATTGGAGGACAAGGCCCTGAGCCCTGGCAGGGAGTTCTGGGCTGGCTGGGGGAGCTGAACTTGCAGAAGGCACAAGGCTGGACCACACAAGCCTCTTTTCTGAGGCCCCAACCTCTAGTTTGGTGCCTGGCATGTGGAAGATGCTTAATAATGTTGAGTGAACGAATGGATGGAGCAGAGGCAGTAATACGGCTGAGCAACCAGGGGTTAATCCCACCACTGTCTTTTAAGCCGTGAATTTAAGCAACCCAGGTACCAGGCCTTAGCGAGCCTTCCTTTCTCATCTGGAGTCATGTATCTCGCAGGCCTACCATGGAGACAACATAAGCTGTGTGAATGTGTGTAACCAGAGCCTGGCACGAGGCTGTCATAAATGGCAGGTCCCAGGCCCTGCAGAGGCCAGGTCACGTGGTCCTGCAGACTGAGCATCAGGCAAGGCTGAGGTGTTTGGATTTGGTCTGATCGGCTCCTGAAGCTGTTGCAGGCCTGGCAGTGGGAGCAGGGAGCGATGGGGTTCTTTAGGATGGTTTCCCAGCCAGCAGCCCCACTGCAATGCCATCAGCTCCATCCAAGGGCAGTCGAGGTACAAGGCTGTGTCTTGTGTGAAAACATCCCCAGGGACAATGCTTCCATCTGTGACAAATTATACTGACCTTAGGTCTCAGCAACACAAATTATGTGCACTTGCAGCATTCACTCCTTGCAGCCCACTCTGTGCTGGACCCGTGGGAGACAAGACACAGGCTCACCTTCTGCGGAACTCAGGGTCTTGGGGGAGGGGACTTGCAGAATTCAGGATGATACAAGTGGTTGCTATGGAGACATTCTTTACTGTTCTCCCCATGTGTGAACCCACTTCATAATTGTTACTCTGAGGTGGTGTCTCAGTACAGAAATCTGACAAACTGAACTTCAGTAAGAAATTTAACTCTCATTGTCTGGGGAGACTAAACCTGTCCCCCAGCTCTGCCACCTGAATCATGGGGCTTCTGTGCAGTCTGTAGACTCTACCTCTTCATTCAGGAACTGAAGGCCCAATGCCATGCCGTCTCCCCAGAAGCTCTTTAGGAAATGGAACTGAGTCCCTTACGGGAATGGGGACGTCATCTGGGCACAGGAGGCTGGGGGCCTGCCTAAGCCGTCTTCCCCTCGGGGGTTGATGCCATTGCCAGGTCACCACCCAAGTCTGAGGGTGTGAGACCTGTCCCTGGTCTTTACTGTTTTCCAAACCGCATCACTTTTTGGAAAATTCAGGGTGCAACAGGCGGCTTTCTGGGCCAGCACCACATGGCTACCTAATGCCTTCAGCAAAGGGACCACGTCCAGGTCTCTCTGAATTGACTGCAAGTGGGCTTCCCTTGGGCTGGTCACCCAGCCTCTGGGATGATGCCAAACAGCACAGGTCCTGAGCAAACCGAAAGCTCAGAGAAGGCGACTAGAGACCCATGTGAGCACAGCATTCCTGTCCTCCACCAAAAACAAGGGCAGGAAAAGGGCCAAGGACCACAGCCTGCCTCCGCCCCAGGTTCCAGATTACTGGAGACCAGGCTGATCAGAGAGGAGGCTGGGCAAGATCTAAAGCTACAATTTAGGCTGCGACCAGGTAAACTAAGGGACAGGGAAATCTGTTACGGAGTTAAGGGCTTGGACAGTAAAGAAGAGGGAACCAGGAAGTGTGTCTGTTGCCCCTTCTTCCTCTAGCTCCTGCAGGGCTGGCTGACTGCCCCACTCCCCCGACGTAGCCCCATGACGATCTCTGCCAGGGCGGTGCCTGACCCCGATTTAACAGGTGGGGAGTGAAAAGCATGGGTCTCAACCAAGCTGGCCTCTGCAGGTAAAACCTCACGCTGGCGGGCTCCCTCAGCTGGGGTCTTCATCACACCCGGGCCAAGTTCACCTCCCAGTCCTGCTGACCCCACCCCCAACCCACACCAGGTAGCACCGGGTTTGGGGTGATTTTTCCCTCCCTAGGCCCCTGCAAGCCCCCCAACCCAAGGAGCAGACCACCTCTGCTCCATTGTCGGTAGGAGTCGGTGCTCATGCCAACAGAGAACAGGTCAAGGCCACCTCACAAGTTACAGAGAAAACCACTCCTGGTCACTGCTTCTCAGCTGCCTGCCAGAGCTGGGTGCCTAGGGTGCTAGGGGGCAGAGCCCCAAACCAGGAGGCAAGTAGAGGCCACTCCACCTGGTTAAGCTTTTAGGTGAAGGCTGCAGCCACACCAGTCACCACTGTCTCCCCCTCAAGAGCTGCTACAGGCCTTTCCTTAGGTGACCTGGTGGGGCGTGCCACTGCACACACTTCTGTCCCGTCTAGCAGTGACTGGGGAAGCCTCCAGGCCCTGGCGGAGAGGGGTGTGGTGGGTGTGGATGGAGGCTACTGTAAGGGAACTCAAGCTGGAGAGGGAGTTGCTCAGACAAGTGTGGGGGTCTCAGCAGCCCCGTCACGAGGTCTTCCAGGAGGGTAGAGGTGACAGGGCAGGTCAAAGGAGAGCCTGGCTGGCCCTTCCGTGCCCGGCCCTCACAGTACCAGGAAGAATTCATGCAAAACGGCTCAGTCTCGCAACTGCAGGGGTGGTGGGGGCTGGCTCCCGGCCGGCGGCCAGGCTTGCAGCAGGGCAGGCTCAGTCGTCCGTCTCCTGTTTGATGTTCTCAATGGAAACAGGCAGCTCTGAGCTGCAGGGCTTGTCAGGCGTGGCTGCATCTCCATGTTCCTCCTTCACGTGTATAGCAATGACTGCAGGGGACAGGGTGGGAGGAGAGAATGTACATTAACCGGGGAGGGACCCGGCTTCCCAAAGACAGGCCCTCTGGATAAGGTGGGGATGGGGCAGGCACGGGAGAAGGCCCAGGGCCTGTCACACTGGGCCCTGCCGGCCTGCAGTGCTGCCCAGCACATGATGGGGGGCAGGGACGAGGGGCCGGTGGGAGCTGCTGGGCGCCATTTGAGGAGGGGGGAGGGATGGATGTCTGGGAAGCTCCTCAGGCCTAGTGGTCTGAGAACTGCTTGGTGGCAGAAAATTTCCTCCAAACTTGATTCTTCTTCTGTGCCCAGGTGGGGAAGGAGAGGGGCTGCTCCTGAGCGCTTACTCTCATCAGGATCGAGCTCCGAGGAGACCCTGTCTGCGGCCTGCGCGTCCTCATCCAGCAGGGCCTTCTTGGACCCCTGTCTCAGGGGCCGGGTCTTGGTTGGTGGTATTCTTTTTCCTTTGAATAAAAACAGAATTAAACCCGGCCTTAGGGTTGTATCCATGTGAGACTCAAAGGCTGGGTCCCATTTAAGGAAATTAGCCTGAACTTCTGACATCACCCCTCAGGGTCATGCGCCCAAAGGCTCAGGGCCCTCCCACTGTCTCCACGGGGTCCCGTTCTGGGACATTCTCTTCTCTGCGTGGTGCCATGTCATGGAGATCACCTCACTGCTACCAGCGGTAATAGCTTCACCGCCTCCACTCCATGCCCCTTCCAACCTGCTGCCCCCTGAGCTAAGCCCACACTGGGACCAGGACCTGGTGAAGGGGGCTTGCCTAGGAAAGTGACCCCGAAACTTGGTGGCTGCCCTTGTCCCACCCCACAGGGGGTCAGGAGGGAAGACTGGTGGCCTTGGGGAGAAGCTTCCATGTCCTCCAGGACCTCTGACTTTCACCCCAGCAGCTGTGCACGACCAAGGGCAACATGCAGTCCTGCCATGGGCAGCAAGGAGGGGCCCCGCCCCTTCTCTTTTCCTCAGCATCCAGACCGCTGCCAGAGACTGAAGACACCGCTATGCTCTGGGTCTCTGAAGACGCAGGCTGATGGCCCATGGGGCCAAAGGGCCAGGGGAGGAGATGGAGAGACCATGACGAGCACCACTACCTAAGTGACGACTGCCCCACTCTGCTCCCGGGACACAGGCCCAGCCCAGGCTGCTTTAGAGCACCACTTACGTTTCTTCCCAAACTGTTTCTTTCTCTTCTTTGTCGCCTCTTTGGCCTTCAGAGGGGTCGTTGACTCTGTTGTTGGAAGACAAGGACAAGCGGTGAGAAGAGTTCTGAGGACGCGGTGCAGGTGCACCCCGAGGCCCTTGCCTCCCTCCCACGGCAAACCCCATGAAGGACAGCCAAAGCTGGGCAATGAGAACGGGGGAGAGGCTGGAGAGCAGCCGGCCCTTCCCACCCTCGTCACCAGGGCTGCCCAGAGGGACCTGGGGCGTTTACCTGGCTGCATAAGGGCACGCGCATGTGACAAGAGTGGGCAAGATCAAGGAAGGAGTGCTGCAGGCCAGAGGGAGAGGGAGACGCGCAGTCAGGAGCAAGGGCCACTCGACTTAGAGGTGGTCCAGAGACGTCTCCATCGCACGCCAAACAGTGAGGTGGGCAGGGGGAGTGGCGGGCAGGAAGGAGACAGGAAAGGAAAGTCAAGAGCCCCTCAGGGCTGTCAGAGCCCAGACCTGTGGCCACGGGTGGCTGGAGCTGGTAGCCGGTGAGCTCGCACCAGCCGACAGGGTAGATGTCCGGGGACTCACAGTCCACCCACTGGTCATACTCGTTGTCCCAGCCGTCAAAGTGGATGCTGAGGAGCCGATGCACCACCCGCCTCACGGTGGCCACGCAGATGAGCCGGGGCTCCATCAAGTCCACAGCCTCCAGCTTCATGCCCACCTTAAAGCCGTGGTTGGGGCAGTCCTGGGGAGGGGAGGAAGGCAGTGACCGAGCCAGCCAGCCCCCCGCCCCCGCCGGGCAGCACAACCCCACTGCACTGTGTTTTTTTTCAAGCACCAGCCCCCCCCGGAAGGGGCTGTGTCAGAGCTGAGACCTGTCCCGGCAGTGGCTGACCTCAGCAGCAGATGCTGACTGGGCAGGGCTAGGCCTGAGGCTGCCCCAGGCCCCTCACCATGTTGAAGAGTCTCGCTGGAGCGGCTTTGGACTTGGTCTTCTCCAAGTAGGTGTCCCAGCTGAAAGGGTGTGTCTCGTACCCTGGAGGAAAAGAGAGGGGGGAGGTAGGAGGGGGTCCTCACTGCCAAAGGGGCGCCTGTGGCTTGGTCGGGACAGTCTAACCTTTTGGGGGTGTGAGCTCAATTTCATTCTTATGGCAGAAGGTGGCTGGGAAGATGGCATGGGAGGAGGCGTGGTAACAGAACCAGTCCGAGCCATCTGTGGAGGAGCCCCCATCCACACAGATCATCAAGTAGCCATCCAGGAGAACCTAGGGGGTGAGTGGGGGCAGGGCAGGTAGAGAACATAGTATCGTAAGCTGTACCCCCACCCCAGGGCAAGGGGGCTGTGGTGGGGACAGGAGGCCATGGCTTCCACCGGAGCCAGCTTCCATGAGTGGCTCCCGTGCTCTTTGCGCTTCTGCAGCCGTGCCTGTGAGGTCGCTGACCCTCCTCACTGGACAGCAGACGCTGTGCCCACAGGGCCTACGTCTGGCTTTTCGCCACTATGTTCTCAGTGGTGAGCACACGGGCTCAGCCTGGAGATCTGCCGAATGGACAAATCAACACGTCCTCCAGGAGGGCAAGGGGTCATTTGCTCCTCAGGCTGCAATAGTTGGGGAGGTTTGCAGCAAAGTCAGCCCACCGGTGGCTCCCAGCTAGGCCAGCACTCAAAGTAGATGGCACTTGGCAGTGGGAAGGCCCCCAGTGAGGCTGGCAGAGCCTCTACCTGACACAGCCAGGGTCAGGCCAGGTGTTCAATAAACACATCTGACACACCTCAGACCCTACTCACAAAACCCATCTTCTAGGAGCAGCCAGTGTTGGGAAGGTGGGGCACCGTGGAGTGTAGAGCTCTGTACCATCTCCAGCCTGAGAAAGTCACACTGGAGGCTGCAGGGCATCCTCAGGCTCACCTTGCAGATAGTTGCCACGCAGATGTTGCCCAGATTCAAGGGATCAATGGCCTCTAGTTTCATCCCCTCCTCAAACCAACCTCCTTCCGTGTAGACAGCTCGAACCTTATAGGAACAAGGCAACTGGGAAATGTGGGGCCAGCCCAGGTAAAGGGTGGGGGAAGGAGGCCTCATCTACTGGAGGCCTGGGGAGGAAACGAGGGAAAAGGATATCTCAGTGGATCCCTGGCCAAGGGGAAAGTGCTGTTGGGCTGTGTCTCACCTTCTTGAACAGGTAAGGAACAGCATCACAGTAGATTTTCCGGAAGGTGGGATGGTGGGCCATGTCGCTGCGCCTCTCTTTTGGGGAGGTAGCAGAGGGAATAAGGGAGAGGGGGAAGTTGAAGGTTGCTAACAGACATCTCTATACCTCCACCAGAAATGTGGGGGCTGCCCCATATGTTCTAACCTGTGTCTCAGCCCCCCACCCCTGCCCAGACTAGAAGACAGGAAACATCAGCTCTCTGTAGGACCTTTTAGCCCTTAAGACCCTGCCTCTTCCCACGTGACAAGAGCACGGGGCCTATGGTCTAGGTTCAAATGCATTTTATCTCTTCCAAGCTGAGTAACTGGTCAAGTCACGCAACCTCGCTGACCTCAGAACTGCCACCTGCAGGGTGGAGACGATCACTCTGCCACACGGTGTTGTGGGAGGCGGGGTGCTCCCACCCAGGCCTGGGGGAGCTGAACCTGGGGTCACACCGGCCTGGAGCTCTGCTAACCTGACAGCTTGATGCCATGGCCGACACGCCGTGACCAACCCACTGGATGGATCAGGGCGCTCCACATGTGGCACCAGAAGTCGTCATCACTGTCTCCATCCTCATAGAGGAGCCGCAGGCGACCCCCAATTACCGTGTCCACCACGGCCATGCGGGTCCGTGACACCTGGGACTTGTCCACCACCTCCAGCCGCATGCCCTGCCGAAAGGGGTACTTCATACTCTCCACCATCTGCAACGTCAGAACACAGGCCTGCTGTGGGCACGGGTACCCTCACACCACCCATCTTCCCGCTCTGTCCCTTATAAGTAACCAAGGGGCAGGGAAGGTGGGTGGAAGCACCCCAACACTACGTCAGGAAGTGGGCAATGAGCTCCGACATCCCTAGGATGATACTGAGGGACGGCACATGGCTACAGGGTGTGTGCATCAAAATGCTAGTCAGTCTAAAGGGAATTACAAAGCCCATTTCAGACTAAGGAAAAGGTACCCCATAGCTCAAGTGACTTGCCCAGAGTCACAGGCTCATTAGTGCCAGAGCTGACCCTTGAACCTGGTCCTGGTGTCCAGCCTTGTGCTCTTTCAGGGATCTGCACGCTGATCCAACAGGTACCCCACACTCCCGCGCCTCGCGGCTCCATGCTGATGGCACACAGAACAAAGTCCCCTTTGCTTCCATGCGTTGCCTCCTCTGACCCAGCAAGGGACAGTGATCGAGGCCCACAGGCTGCTCTAGAGCACTGATGACAGGCATTTGGTGCTGTTCTGAGGTAGAGGAGCTCACTGCCTTGGGGAAAAGCAAGGCATGGTGGGGACTGAGCTGTGCTATTCCAAATCACACCACAAGGGGGAGCACCTCATGTCACAAAGCAGCTACCAGAAAAAGGTGACACTACCACAGACCCTCAGCCCTCTGCTAAGGGCTGGAATCTACCCCAACACCTACTGCCTGACTGGCCCATTAGGGAGAGTGAGAGGCCCAGGGTGAGGCCTGGGTGGGGGTCTCTCAGGGGGGCTGCTTCACCTAGCCTCTCCTGACACATTCTTTGCCTCTGCACCCACTCAGTGCAGCCCACAACCCAACACTTTATTGCTCTCAGTCATTAAGCTCTGTAAGGACAGAGGCTACCTAGGTTTGGTTTGAGTCATTTCTACATCCTTAGCTCTGAGCACAGAACTAGGCAGTTAGTGTTCACTTGTTTTTTTTCTCAACAACAAACACAGGCACACACAACAAACCTCGACTGCTGGGTCATTCATTCACAAAACATTTTACTGTGCACTTACCATATTGCAGGCATCAAAGGGCCTGTTTGGACTGAAGCTCCCTCCATATTGTGCCCCCTTTGTCCTCCCCAGCCCCCTAAACTTCAGAGGCAGCTGCTTTTGTGTCCCCTCCAACATGCACTACAAGACTGGGTACATGACAGTCAACGTGGGCTTGCTGACTGGTTCACACAGAAGCCTACGCTGGCACCCAGAAGCAAACACCTCTTAATTTAAGCAGAAAAGAGGCCACCTTGATGCCCGCAGTGGCTTGCACCACCCACAATCACCTGACTCATCTTAAGACAAGGGCCAGCTAAGGAAGAGTAAATGGTCGTCTTTAAAGGCAAATCCATCAGCTATGCAAAGCACTACCGGAATGCAGCAGGAAAGCTTACTGTTTTGTTGGAAAGAGAATATGAAACGATAATTAACAACATACAGAGGTGAATAGCAAACGAGTAGTGCCCAGTAAGTTCAAATACGGGAAAAGTCATTTCGACTTAGGGAACAGAAGCCGGAGCATGCTGCTTCCATAGGTGCTTGGCGCCAGCACTCCACAGCTGAGGTCCAGGGCGGCAACCTTTCCACCTGGAGTCCAGGGCCTGTGTGAGATGGCCCCACCTTCTGCTCCATCCTTATTTTCCACTGCTGGCCTCCATACCAGCCTGGCCCTACACAAGGTGCAACTCAAATGCCATTTTCTCCATGAAGCTTCCTCCTTGATGCCTGATCTTCCTGAGGGCACAGGCCAGTTCAATTCCGTGTCACGGCAGCACCTGCCCTGCACCCTTCTGCTCACTGCTGTGACACCCAGGGCAACATGGGAACCACAGCTCTGAGATCTGGGTCAGGAGACCTGTGTGAGCGGGCCCTGCCCTCAGCAGCAGGTCAGGCACAGGGTGAGAGACCGAATCTTCACTGTATACCCTGACATCCCTTTGAATTTCTACCACGTGTCTGAATTTTTAGGTTAAAAAACAAAACAATTTTCAAAAATTACAATTAAATGCCACACAAGTGATTCTGAAGCACATCCCTGGTTCAGAACCAAGGCTATTTTGTAATTATGTCCGTGTACGGCTTCAGCTGCTCTGCCAGATCAGAGTCCTGAATGGCAGGGCTTCTATCCTCTGTGTTCCCACAGTGCCTTGTATACCACAAGTACTTAATTCATCTACTGAATGAACGTGCCTGAAAAATGCTATGAGCAAAGGTAAGGATCTGGAAGAGTAAATGGCAGACAAGGCAGTGTGGTCTGCGTGGCCGGGTCAGCGTCTGGGTGGGCAGGGGGCTGACGTTAGGCTGGGAAGACAACTACCATCCTTCCTTGAGAAACATGGAGCCACTAGATTAAGAAAGGGAGTCTT
>PVKE010024094.1:0-24074 GCA_004027555.1 Craseonycteris thonglongyai | reverse complement strand
GCCAGGATGGCTCGGTGGGTTGAGCGCTCACTTTGCAGCTCTGGGGACCGGGGGTTGAGTCCTGGCCCCGGCCCATGTGGAACCATGTGCTGGACTGGGAGCTCTCCCAGTTAAGTTCTCTCTCTGTGTCTGTCTGTCTGTCTGTCTGTCTGTCTCTCTCTCTATCTCTGTCAAAAAAAAAAAGAAGTAAAAAGTGCTTCCAATTTAACTCTTTTTTTAGTTTACTTATATTTTTTTCAGATTCCTGGCAATCGAAACCTAGCTCTGTTTTGTATATTTGACCTAGATCAATACAAAGAAATTATGAACATTTAGTTTTTCTTCAGTTACTTAAATTTGCCCAAGTTTTGGCCTCTTTCTGTCTGGAGAACAGAGGTTTAATATATAATGAATATGTCATAACAAATGTATTGACATTATACCTGAGAATAATCCTTTTAGATTCTTTAAAGTGATATCATATTAACCTATGTTAAATATTTACACATTTTGGAATGCAGGATTCTGTTTTTTCAATGTTAGTGACTGTACTTTCTGAAGTACCACTTGTCAAATAAACTCATTTCTAATAATCAACAAGTGGTGTGAATGTCAAGATTTCTAAAATGTAGTCTTGAAATACTAGAGTGATATCTTTTATCAGAACAAAGTACTAGTTGACAATTCAAAGACATACCTTTTTCTGAATGGTGTATTGTTAAGAGGAAATACTTGTGAACAAAAGGTGGAAATAACTGAACTGGGAATCAGGTGTCACAGGTTGAGAACAAGAATAGCAAACAGAATATACGGGCAAAGTCTAAGGACTTGAATGACAGCTCAAAGGCAAGATGGGATTTCACCCACTTTAAAAACACTACTTTTGTGCTCTACTTTAAAGCATCGGCTGCTTTTCTTTAATTCAAATGGTTGTAAATATTCAGTGTTCATTATATATGTGTTTCCATTTACTCAAGGGTGATAGAAGTATCTGTATTTTATTGAACTTCATTCAGCAACTAGATCCTTTTAAAAGATTAACATTCTCAGGTATATTTTGCATATTAGTTCTTCCATATGTATATTCTAATAAATACGATTTTATTTTTCTTACTGAAAATAGTAGGATTGTGAAATAGAAAACATTATAGTCACATATAATTAAAAAACAATTAATCTACCTTTAAAAGCTAAGGTCAAGATATAAAAATACTTTGTAATATGTTAATGCACTTGAATAATTCTAACTGTGGTTTTGAAAATACTCATGGTAATATTTTATTTTCCTCCTTTATAATGGTGATCTTCTAGTAAACTCATCTGTAATTATTTAAGTGAGATTAATAAGGGAAATCTAGAGACCTGGATGGTCCTTGCAATATTCCTAGCAGAAAAAAATTACTGCACATTTCAAAAACATGTCGTATTATGATTGGTGTTTTGTGAACAAAAGATAAATATCACATTATCCGAAAACAAATACCCAGGGGAATAATAATGTAAAATAACGTAATATAGGGCAAAGTACTACCAGTTTAAAAGATATCTTTGAAAGGCACAATCTGTGATATTTATAATTCTTTTTTTAGGGGTTGCCATTTAAATTAATACAAGATCTGTGTAAGTAAAATGAGATAACATGGATTTTGGGTAAAAGCTTGCATAGGATTTGGGAGTTAAAGTCATTTTTAAAATATGAATTTTCTGTTGTGATGTTAATAATGGAAATATCTAATCTTATTTATGCTATGAAGTATATTTTAAAATAAAACTCCTTTGTTAAAACTAGGAACATTTTATGTAGTTAAAAATCATTTGAAGAGATGTAGTTAATGGGCACATTTTATTTTTGGTACTTTACTGAATAATTAGACTATGAAAGAAATTGGCTTAAATATACTCAGCCATAAAATTTTAATAGAATAATTGAAATAGAAAATCAATGTAATCAAAGGTGTCATTCTCAAAATTTTTATGCAAAGAGTGTTTGGGGTTTTCTTTAAGGTAGGTTATAATGAGAGGACCATAACAAAATGATTCTGTGATAAATTCAAAATCCTAGCCATTGCTTTATCTGAGTAAATTTCCCCTTGAAGGGAACGAGGGTGGAACCTACATGTTGTATAGCACTGATTCGAAAATAGAAACCCATCTTCAACCCACTGGATTACGAAAAAAAAAAAAAAGCCTACTACTTCACTGGATTTTGGAAGACATGACTTGGCACACACACACACACACACACACACACACACACACACATCGTTGGCTGTGAGAAGTAACATTGGTAAACATTTACAATGCCTTATTTTTCTATGAGAAGTAAATGAAGTCCAGAGGTATTAAATAACTTTCTCATGGTCATGTAGCTAGTTAATGGCAGAACTGGATTGCAATTTGGGTCTCCTAATTGCCTTTTGAAATTGTAGTTTCTTCAAAGCATGACTCACATCTCCATGTGCCCTTGCAGTCATGGGCCATCATTCTGCCTGTGTTTTCACCATTTCTCACAATGTCTGTTGCCACAGTGTTATTTCTAGGATGTACATTTCAGACTTCAGGGACCCGCCCTGATGCCCCTTAAGTAAACTCAGTGAGCTGGCAATGAGTTAGGCAGATGAGGATAGATGATCCGTCGGGCACCCACCCTCCTTCATCCATCTATTCATATAACAGAGTTCTTTTCGTCTTGCTCTTATATTCATCTCTCTAGGGGCCTGTGTTGCATGCTTTCTGCCTTTCCCGTGTTAAGAATCAATTTCATCTTTTAAAATACTCCAGATTTTTTCTTGAAGTGGGAGATGACAGTGTGATCATAGTTAAAATATGTCTTAGAGCCCATATCTTCCAAGTTCACCTGATCTGTGATACCCTTATTTGCTGATACCACACCCCAAACTATTCCACACATGGCTGTTAGGTTAATTATGTTAAAGAACAGACTTCCCCAATGTCACTCTTATCATTAAAATATGAGTTTACTCTCTATAATTACAGAAATAATTCCTTAGTTGGATGCTTAAAGTTTTTCATGATGTTTTCCCAAGTTTTCAATGTCATCTCTAGCAATTCATGTCAATGAACACTCTACTCCAGTAATACCGGTATTATTACTCACTGTCCGTACAACTAACTATGTTTTTCCTGCCTCTTTTATTAGGTCAAATGGTGCCTGATATTGACTATGCCATGACAAGTGAATGTTACCTACTAGTCTAGGCAATTGAGAAACCTATTCAGGAAACATTATCAACACTATCTCCTTTACCAGTATTATTTGCCATGGCAGGGTCATAAATTTAACTCATATTATAACTTACATCTGCAGAGAAATATTAACATATTTTATTAATTTTATTGATAACTAATCTGGTCTATCTACTTAGCTATATCCTCCAGGTAGCAGAGATCTCTGTCCCTGAGAGCCCCTTTCCCCAAATTAACTAGACTAAATGTTAAATTATATGTAAAGCTTAGAGCAATTGTAATTTAAATACGTCACATGGATAATGTTAAATCCCTCCAGGATGAAATGCTGAGTATCTTTGATGTTGTAATTGTTTGCCATCTCTCCCTGTTCCTTCCTAAAATGATATCTGTTGTATGAATGAGGGTGAGGGGTCTGGATATGTCAGAGAGGAAAACTAGGGGCCTATGGACAAAGTCTCTCCATCTTCTCTGGTATCTGAGCCAATGTCCCTTGCCTACGTAGTTGGTCGTGTCCTGCTCACCTTTGCATCTGAAATCAGCAGCTGATATACTTCTTTGACTCTCAGGCAGATGTCACATCCCATCTTATGATGGTGTCAGAGACTTCTTTGGGCCTGTTCTGTGTGGTGTACTTTGCAGCTTTTAATTCAGAGCCTTCCAACTCCCACCCCTACTCCCAATCTCTGCAAATTCCCCTCTCAGTTTCAGCTCTCTGTGTTCCCATTTATGCTACATGGAAAGGTAGCTGAGGAAAACCACCCTTTAGGATTTCTTTCTGCCTGAACATCATGCACCATTTTCCTAACTTTCTGGGACTTCTCTTCTGCAGTGGGCTCCCTGTTCAGAGTCCCAAATTGGGACAGTGGAGAAGAGACCTGCCTGAGATTTTTCTCAGTGTTAACTCCCTTACCTAATGCCTTTTGACTTTCCAGGGTAAACTTGGGACCATGTCTTGTCTACTGCTACCCTTCTACTGCTTTTTATGTTTTCACACAATGTATTTATGCCCAAAGAGACTAGCTCTTGTCCAGTCCTCTAACTTGTATGCTTTTATTATCAACCATAGAATGGCACGCTTCATGACCCAGCTACTTTGTATTATGGGGAGGCTCTCTGAACCTAGTCTCCAAGTTTGGTCCTGATATGGACCAAGAGGAACTATGATTGTCTTTTTTATACATGTCTATCTTCCCCTTTAAGATTAGCATATTTTAAATAGAATTAATAACATTGACCTCCTCAAACTTGATTTTTCTCCTTTCTGGCCCATTTCTATTAATGGTGGTACAATTCTACCTTGTAAGAAACCTTGAGTTCCTTATTGTTCTCTAAACTGCCCACAATATTAGCCATTAGTTTCACCTAGCTTTCTTTAAAAACCCTTCTTTTCAGTTTTCTTTTCCTGCCCTCTCCTATTTGTGTACCTCAATCCTCTTTCCTTGGCATATTTATTCTAGCTTCTTAACTAATTTTGGTACCTTTAGAATTACTATCTTTAAATCATCATTCATACTGCCACACTGTCAGAATGATAAAACACAGATCTTAAAATTTCAATTCTCAAAAATATTTGGTTCTCGCTGACCTAGGAATAAATCCATTTATTTAGCAAATATTTATTCAGGGTCTCATATGTTGTACCTACCTTTTCAATAGTTGTCAAGTCTGTTACTTCTCTCTCCACTCCCAACCACTGCTATCTTATTATCTGTTGCCCAGATTACAACATTAGTCTCTTACCTGGCCTTTCTCCTTTCCTCTTGCTTATCTCCAATCCATCCAGTTGCAGCCACACTAAGCCTTTATTTTTCTTTCCTATATTATATTTCCTCTAAAAGTTGTCAAGATTGTTTAGTAATTCTAGTTAGTTATTTTCTAAGTGTTAATGACAGTAATAATATTTGCATTTTAAAAACCATAACTTGGGAAGCCGGGATGGCTCAGTGGGTTAAGCGCTCACTTTGCAGCCCTGGGGACTGAGGATCGAATCCCGGCCCCGGCCTGTGTGGACCCATATGCTGAACTGGGGAGTACCTCCAGTTCAGTTCTCACCAAGGTGAGACCCCAGATCAGTTCCTGCCCTGTGCA
This sequence comes from Craseonycteris thonglongyai, assembly GCA_004027555.1. Classification (NCBI taxonomy): domain Eukaryota; kingdom Metazoa; phylum Chordata; class Mammalia; order Chiroptera; family Craseonycteridae; genus Craseonycteris; species Craseonycteris thonglongyai. Next base: position 18,797 of record PVKE010024094.1, on the reverse strand, counting down.
GCCACGCGCCCACCTGTAGAGCGAAACTATGTTGAAAAACCAATGATGTACAACTATGGAGACTGTTTGGGGCACTCCCCCTTCTCTCTGTCTCTGTCTCTGTATCTCTCTCTCTCTCTCTCTCTCTCTGTCAAAACAATAAAAATAAACCTTTAAAAACCATAACTTAAACTAATGAGTAATTTCAGAAGCCAAAACCTGCCATATAAATGAACTGGGTGCAAAGAAGAGAAATCTCAGTATGACTTAAATGTATTCTGTTCTTCATCTGGTTTCAAATGACACCACTGCAAGTATGTTTTCTCTGAGATAATCTATCATACTCACATACTATACCTTGCTATGCTCACTACTCTCTGGTGAAGATTAGAAACTTTCTCAGGATACATTTAGTAAGGCTGAAGTGCCCTTCCAATGACGATTGTCACAGTCAAACTATTGTAATTTTTTAAAGTTTGAAAGAATTATTTATTCTTAAGTTTTTCTTTTTTCTTTAAGTTGAAATTAGTCACTTCTTTCATGGTGCTTTAAAAAAAAAATGAACCAGATTTTTGAGAACATACATGATAGTTTATTCAGTGGTTAGACTAAATGTTTGTATATTGCTTTAGATTGTCAGTTTAATTATTGGAGCAAGGCATTCTATTTTACCTGTGTATCCTCTCCAAACCCCAGTTCCCTTTACTGAGTGCATTGTATGTAGTAGCACTCAATACACATTTGTTGTTTGTTTTCTATATTACCTATACTGAGGACCAGAAATTTCATAACTGTGTTCAAATGTACACTGAAACCCCATAGTTTGAGATCATCAATTTTCTGGGCTGTAATGATAAATAGCCATACAGATCACTAAATATATGCTTGAATTTATTATTTGCTATTTTTTTTCTCTTGTCCCACTACTTATTTCTCTTTAATTTAAAGAAAAGTTCTTTAATAATGATTCAGAAGTTCAACTCTCTGGAAAGTAAATAATGAAGAATTTAGGCACTGAGAGTTTATGGCCATATGACTATCAGTTGAAATTTAATTAGGTTTGATACATGATTGAGTCCTTTTTAATTTTATAGTCCCTTATGAAAAAAATAATTTTGTACTATAATACATTTAATAATATATTTTTAGGAATGAAGGCTGTTGGCTTGTGATGACTCTGGTTCACCTGCCTTGGCTTTTCAAAATGAAACAAAATCTAGCACAACTCTAATATACAATTAGAATAGAAACTCAATAAGTTGGTATAGTTGTAAGAACGTCCACAGACTACATTTTCCTTAATGATTCCTGAAATTGCTCATTAGTTCAGCTTAAGGCAGGGGTCCACACACCCCAAGCCATGGACTGGTACTAGCCACACAACAGGAGGTGAGTGGTGGGTGAACAAGCAAAGCTTCGTCTGAATTTACAGCCACTTCCCATCACTTACACATTACCTTACTGCCCAAGCTCCACCTCCTATCAGATCAGCTGGGGCATTAGATTCTCATAGGAGCACAAACTTATTGTGAACTACACATGCACATCCTTGTCCCTCTGCTCACCTCCCACTCACCCGTGGAAAAATTGTCTTCCATGAAACCAGTCCCTGGTGCCCAAAAGTTTGGGGACTGCTGACTTAAAGTATTTAAAATGCAATTACAGTCATTAAAACTTGGAAATTAGTTTACTAGAATTGACAACCAATTCTTAAAACTTCTTATGGAATTATAATATAGGGAAGATACATTTCGAAGTAGAGTGAGGTATTGTCTCAGAGACAAGTGTTCATAGTTCTTAGTTTGAGACCTGCAGGTGATTGGCAAGGGAGAGCTGAAATAGAAGCCTAGATAAAAAGGAGAAGAAAACAAAGCAGAAAAGGGGGAAGAGGAAGGGAACTGAGGTTTACTGAGTGCTTACAGTATGTCAAGTGCTGTGCTAGTTTTTTCTTTGTTAGATCATTTAACCCCAAGGGAGTCATGAAGGCTAGCTCTGACTAATTTACAATCTTACCTAGTCATTCCCTGAATAAATCTGTCTCCTATAGCCCTTCACTCATTTAACAAGCACTTATTTTTTACTTTCTGCAATAGATCGCTTTCACTAATAACCGTATCTCCCTGTATCCATGCCCTTTGATAGTGCCCCCTCACACTGATTCTTAGCATGGCCATGGGACTTGCTTTGGCTAATAGACAATAGTACATGTGATATAAACAGAGGCTTAAGAAGCACTTGCCCATTTTCACCTGTCTTTTGCACAAATGAGCTTGCTTGCTTTTGCATCTCTGCCTAATCATGAGTTAGTGCCTGAACTATCTTGCTGGAGGGGTGGGAAATGCACACGGAAAGACCCGAGGCTGGCTGACCCTGAAGATGGAACTGAATAGTCAGGGAACAGTGAAGCCATCCAATCCACTGCTCACTGCAGATTCAAGAGTGATCCCATTTATGACCAGAAAAAAAACTCAGTTGACCTGTTGAGTCGTGAACAGTAATAAATGGTAGTTATTTAAGCCACTGAGTTTTGGAGTGATTTGTAACAGTATTATTTTGGCAATAGGTAACATGCTACATACCAGATATTGTGATATGCTTTGGGAATACAAAGATAAATAATAAATGGTTCTGTCCTCAGGTGTTCATTTTCTGATGAGGGAGTCAGCATCAATGGCACCACTGCTGTAACAATAATAGTAATTGTAGTGCTGTGGGAGTAAAGAGGAGGGGCACCCAGTTACCAGAGAGAGTGTGAGAAAAGGAGGAGGTGACAGTTATACAGGTTTTTTTAAAAAAATGTTTATTTATTTTATTGTTTTTAAACTGAACTGGGGGCCTCACCGCATTCGGGAAGCACACCCCAGTTCAGCATGTGTGTCCGCCTGGGCCAGAGCCGGGATTCGATCCTCGGTCCTCGGGGCTTCAAAGCGAGCACTTAACCCGCTGAGCCATCCCGGCTTTCCTAACAGTTATACAAGTTTTTGAAGAATGAAAAAGAGCTCCCCTTATGGAGAAGAGAGAACATTTGAAATAGAGGAAAAAGTATGCACAAAGAATGGGAAGTATATCAAAATTAAAGGCAAGAGGCATTGTAGGAGATAGGGCTAGAGATTAGTTGGGACCCAATAGAATGAGTCTTGGGTGCTTTTGTTATTTAACTTACTGTTGAAGTATCCAGGACACAATTTTGTAAATGTTCGTGATAAATCTACTACGTATTGACAGTAATAATAGTAACAAAAGAAAATTATAAATAGTGAGTAATTACAACAAAATCAATAATATTAGTATTAAAGATTTATTTATGAAGAAAAGAGGAGATGGACCTCTCTAATTGGGTAGTAGTGTTATATACTAATTGCTTTAAAAAATTATTTTTCTTATTATACCATCGATGGGGAACAGCAATTTCTCAAGAATCTCTAAAATCTCAAGGCATGACTCTGTCTGCAGAGGCCATCTTTTCTTTGCTCTCCTCTTTTATATATCTCTTAAGTTATTATTTATTCATCTATTGCATCTGCTACCTTGAATATTAATATTTATTACCCAGTGTATATAATAATTTTAAGTTATTGCTTATAAGGGATGTAAGATAAGTATTATTAAAGTGAAAGTGAATAGTATTAGTCCTATGAGACTGGCTTTTTAAAAAGTCATTGGATTTGTTAATGTCTGCTCTTATAACTTACCCAGTTAAATCATCTGTCCTAAAGGTTATTTAGTGCTTTTTTTTGTGTGTGTGTGTGAAAGTTTCTGGAGGATTAGTGCTTGTTCCCAAGTATATGTGATATAAGAGAAAGAAATGATTGAAAACTGAAGTGTATATAGCAGTGACTGACATTGCTGCTTTTGAGACTATCTTTGCTAGATTTCCTCTCCACCAGTTTGGATTGAAAGGTCCCTCATAGGAAGGTAAAGTGAAGATTCTTTTGGATAGAATTCTATTTTTCTTTAAATAAAATGCAGTCCTTCAGGAAATATTAGGTCCTAAATCAGGTGTCACAGAAACAATTTGTTGCATACTTCTTACCAGTAGAACATCTCATCAATTCTTAAAAAGTCACCCCAATTATTATTAAATTTATTGGGGTGATGCTTGTTAATACAATTTATAGGCTTCAGGTGTACATTTCTATAATACACTGTTCAATATATTGCGCTGTGTGTTCACAACCCAGAGCCAGTTCTCCTTCCATCCCCATATATTTGTCACCCTTTATCCTCTTCTATCACCCCCTCCCCAACTTCCCCTTTGGTAACCACTGAATTGTTGTCTAGTATGTCTATGAGTTTTTGTTTCTTTGTCTTTTTTTTTTTTTTTTGCCTATTGCTTTCAATTTTATAGCCCAGATATGAGTAAAGTCATATGTTTTTTGACTTTTTCTGTTTGATTTATTTCACTTAGAATGATAATCTCAAGATCCATCCATGTTATTATAAATGGAAGTATTTTATCTTTTCCTATGGCTGAGTAATATTTCATGGTGTAAATGGACCACATCTTCTTTATCTAGTCATCAACCAAAGGACATTTTGTTTGTTTCTATGTTGGTCATCGTGAATAATGCTGCAATGAACATGGTGTTATATGTATCTTTACAGATAAATGTTTTCAGATTTTTTGGGTAGATATCCAGAAGAGGGGATTGTTGGGTCATTTGGTAATTCTATTATTAGTTTTTTGAGGAATCTCCAAACTGTTTTTATAGTGGCTGTACCAATTTACATTCCCAACAAAATGCTAGTCTTTTACAGGCAGTAGTTAATTTTGGAATTTTACTTCTTTTCCCCCTTAAAAATATAAACCAAGAACTCTACATATCCATAACATTATCTCTTTTACTTCTGTGCACTTCTTTCATTTGTTTCTTTAATTTTTCTTTTTATTTCTTAAAATGTACAATTTTTGGTATGAAATTTTTGGTCATTTACTTCTGATGTCCTAGGATTTATAGTTTTAAAGATTGATTTACCTTTTGTTAGGTGGCTTGGGGCAGTGGCACTGTTTTAGTCCAGATGTATTTATTAGTTTTATCTATCTTCATTTTTTCAAAGAACTCAGGATACCAAATATTTAAACACACAGCACTCCTTTAACACAACAAACAGTAGCAACAGAAGCAGGGCTGGGGAAATGAAGAAAGGGACAGAGCATTCTCTCTTTCTTCCTAGCTTTTTATTCTGTATTTAAGGTAGTAATTGTTGAATTTTGTGCGAAGTTTTAAAATGCAATATACCTGAAGAATGCATAGAAGTTCAAGTTGTGCAATATTATTTTTATAAATTGAATAGTAGCTAGCATGTACTTTAGATTCAAATGTTGACATATAGAATAAATTGAGTAAACACATTGCATTGTTTTCCTTAAAAAAACTTTTAATTAAAATTTTTTTAAAAAGGAAACTTTGGAGCAGCATATCAATGATAGAACCTAATAAAATCTTACCTTCAGGCAAGCTTCTTGTATATAAAATCAGAGACTATAGTGCCAGAGCTTTCTATTAGTACCATCCATTTTGTTAGCATTTTTCCAATTTATCTTGCGTTACTAACTCTCAGCGTACTATGCCTATTGTAAATATTTAAGCATTACTGTTGACATAAAGATAATACTGACAAATTGAGTTAACATTTCTGTTGAGGATTACCGACCATGTGTAGCCCAGAACAACTTTAACACCCGCACCAAACCCTACACTCAGGCCAAATTGTGTTTAGTCTACAATACAGTGCTGTTCCTCAAATGAATTTTTAGCTTTGATTTACACAAAACATGAAACAACCTTTCTTGCATCAATTAATTGTTTGACTTTCCTAATACGTTTCCATTTTAACTAGATTATGTCTATATCAAAGGAAAAGGGATGTGTGCAAGATGTCAGTGTCTTGGTCTCACATACCCACCCATCCTGGTGTATCGTAACTTTGTGTGATCTGAATAAAAGGGAATCTGTTCTGTTTCTTAGCAGTCTCACCTGAGACTGCTCTCTCCTTTGCTGCACCTCAGGTTATATATTATACATATTTCACATTGTGACTAGCTTTGACATTATTTAATGGGCTATAATATCTTATGTAAAAGGAAAGTAATTTGAAGAATTTTATCTTGTGAAAGAATGCGAGATTTGTCCACAAAAAGCTATAAGATGCTATAAAATGAAGAGAGAAACATTAGCGAAAGGTGAAATATCACTCATATATATTGATATATTTCTGGTAACCTTTTAGGAGATTTATTTCTATTACCCAATTAATCAGAAAATAGCCATTTTGAGGTTTAGTTAATATTGTATCAATGTTCATATCAATCTTAGCTCCATATTTATAAGATAGCCATTGCTGTACATATTTTTAGAAAGAAAGTTTTATAAAAAGAAATACAATGGCATTTCCACATATCATTTAATTATGAAGACATTTTGGAATACTGATCTTTTCAGATTCTATGTTAATAAATTAGCACGAACAATTCTCTTTTCTAATTTGATTAAATTCAGCTTCCATAGAGAAGCTTACTACTACCAGATTGATGGAGTTCAAAATACACATTAATTTGAGTTATTTCCTTTTTCTTAATTCTCTGACTTATTTGAGAATACAGTAACAAAAGCCTGGTGACACCAGGAAGGCAAAATTATGACTTGGTTAAACTGCATCTTCCTTAATTACTTTGCAATTTAATTACCCTCACTGCTTTAGTTCAGAATCCCAGAACTCTTTACAATTACAGTTTCCCCTAAGAAGAAGCAAAGTTATATGCTTCAGCTTATTCTTATAAAATAATTTATGCATCTACTAGTTTATACTTGATTTCTTAGAAATTTTCCAAATGGCTTTTTAGGAAAAAGTAGCCCTTTTATTATTGTCACCTTCTTATTTCTATATAAAATATTTTTTCTCAAAGCCTGTCTTCAGATTTGCTGCATGAGACAACTATTTTTTTATTAGACAAATGTCATTATTACAAGATTAAAATAAAAATTTAAATACTTATTGCCAAGGTTTTACTTCCTTAGAATGACCCCTAATTGTGACATAGTGGTCAGTATTAAAATGTACTGAGAAGGTAAATTTGAGCAAGATACCACATTTTGAAGTGTCTGACTAATAAAACTGTGAGGAGCCATGTCTGATTGAGGTACTCTTTTAAAAAAGAAACTAGAAATGTGATAGAGTTCTGTGAGGTCTAAGATGCCTGAGGTTCTAGTTTCATTAGTTCCTTGGAGAGATAGATCTCTAGCCATCTGTTGGGAAGCAAATGGCTTTGTTGAGACTCATCAGGCTTTGTGACATCAAATAGCTCTTACAAAACAACAGCGTTTTGAAGAAGCAGAAACAGATGGATTGAATTTCCTTTGAAACACAATAGGGCTTAAAAATGATGGGAGAAGAAATAAGGCCAAATCCTCAACTTTTGTAAAAGGGTTTGAAGTATCTCTCAGTCTCAGAGTAGTGTTGTGTTCACTTATCAGAACACATTGACAGGATCCTGCAGAGCCCCAACTGTCTGAGAAAATGCCAGAACTGAATCAATTATTCAGATCTCATGATCTGCCTGACAAGGCCATAGACAGGGAATCCCACCGCCCACCGTCCCTCCCAAATTATACATGCACCTGATACTGAACTCCAGCTTTCCAGTCAAAAGTCAATGACTTTAGTAGAGTCTTTAAGGCTTTAGTTAAAGAACAAAGATATGTTAATTGCAGATATTTCCTTTTTTAGTTTTGAATTAGAAGAGGAATCAAGAATGGATAATTTCTAAGGTCCTGGGTATTTGGAATATTAATTATAAAGTGGAGAAGCATTTTATATGGTGTTTTCAATACCATCGTATATTAAGAAATGCTTTAAATGCAAATAAAACAATTTTCAGGAGAGAAAAATTTAATAAATAAATTCTGATGATTTATATGGTTGATTAATGAATTTGAGCAATGCAGTTTCATGATATAAATTTAATTAAAATTAGCCTGGCTATAATATATGATACATTGGATCTGGGCAAAGTAGTAATTATACCAGCAGCTAAAATTTACTGAGTTCTTACTAGTTGCTAAGTTATGGTTGTTATGTTTTTTTATATGCGTTACATCATCTCATCTCCTTGATAACCTTATGAAGCCATGCACTATTATTATCCCCATTTTATGGATGAGGAGACTGTAGTTTCAATAGTTAAACTTGCTTACAGCTACACATCTTGGTCCAAACTAGAACTGGATTTTCAGGCAATGTTTTTCAACATTTTCCTGTGAAGTGCCAGAATCATTCAAATTTGAAGACCTAGAGATAAATTTGAATTTGAAAGGAAGTATTTTTTGGAATGAATAAAATAGAGGAAAGAGAAAAAGATCAAGACAAGATTTAAAGGTTTAATGACTCAGGGGAATGTAGGGCTTTGAATGGAGTGATGATGGCAGGGTGAACTGAATCAGAGGTGGGAGAGAGATGATAATGGTGATGTGGGAAACAATGGTGAACGATGGCGACCTATGTTTGTGGTCTCACAAACTCAAAGAATGAGAACGAGGACTCCACAGGAAATGTGAAGCAGCAAAGTTTATTAAGAAAGGAAAGAAGTAGAAGCTTTCTGATGAGAAGGGGCACCCCAAAGTGGAAATGCCCACTGAAAGAAGGAAAGCTCTCTGCCGAGAGGGGACATCCCTAACTGGAATGCCCCTGCTATGCTTGCATTTAACCCTTTATTTTATGCAAGGCCCTGCTTTTATCTTTCAGCTCACATGCCTGATAATCCAATTAGGTGAGTTTTGAAACAAACCACCAAAGTTCTAGGATTTATTGTTAACATTTATCTCCAGATGGTATGCCTGGTTGATGGGATTCTTAGCCAGCCTTGGCATCCTTTGTTATTATTATTTTTCGATATCCAGTACCTTCCTCCCGAGGTTACATTTACATTCCTTAGAGATGGGCGGCAGAAGCCCAAGGCTTACATTTGCATTTCTTAGGTATGGACGTCATCTTCTGCAGCTTTTGTTACCTGACCATCTCATTTCTGTGCTACATTCCAAGGCATGGATGTCATGACTAGGGAGATTGCTGGGACCCCCCTCAACTGCCCAGATTCTGCTACATATCCTGTATCAATGGATTCTGCTTTAGATTTTGAAAAGATTTTATAAAGATTTTTATATTGTTTGAGGCTTCTGCAAGACATCATGTAGACATCTGAAACTAATAATACTAATAGTAACAATACATGTAATAATAAAACATACCATGTGGAAATGTCCAGAAGACCACAAAGTGAGAAAGGAGATGCAAGGTATGTAGCTGCAAAACATTGAGAAGGTAATTGAAACTGTGGGTATAGGTGAGATCTCAGATGAAGTGAACATGAGGTTAGAATGGTTAAGGACTAGAGATTGAGCCTTAAGGGATGCTGAAATATATCTTCTATTTTTGCTCTAGGATATTTTTCTGAAGATTCAATATAGAAAAATAAAAAGTAGAGGAGGAATTTTTTTTGTTGTTGTTGTTAATTGTTAAATTTATTGGGGTGACATTGATTGTAAAAATTATGTATGTTCCAGGTGTACAATTCTACATTACCTTGTCTATGTATTGCATTATGTGAAGGAGGAATTTTAAGAGCTGCTTCACTATATAGTCATATGGTGATTTACTGTTTGAGAAGAGACATGTTTGCTGTTAAACCTTTTAAGTATTTTTGCTTTTAACAATAATTGATACTATCATAACAACCTCTCCCATATGATGTTGATTCATCTTGTATTTTTTATAATTATGTTACTTTTTATTCCCTTGCTTTAGAAGATGAAGGAACATGTTCTATTTTTTTTTCTCATTCATTTTCAAAGAGAATTTATGGAGAAAGTGAATTGCGATAGAATCATGTTTGAGCCAAGTTTATAGTTTTCGTTCTTCATTACAAAGCTTCCAATGTTTCCCTTATTGTAAGATGTAAGAAAAACCACACCATGTTCTTTCTAACAGAATGATGACCACCATGCTATTTCACTGAAACAGATGTATTTCAGAAACTTTTCTAAAATGGAGCAATAGTGGGTCAAATGAATGTTTTGGTTAATTATTTCTAAGTAGAAAATATGCCAGTAATTTATACAGAGAAGTAGTATGGGTTAAGAGGAAAAATCAGTAAATTTGAGCTGAGACCAATAATATCTGGCTCAACAATTATGTAGCCTACAACAGTTTACCAGATATTTTTTTCCCTTCACTATTACTGCTAGAATTAATGAGCTAGCTCCATTTTATTTTTCAGTTTCTGCAGTCTTTTGTCTTTGTTTCTTCCTTTTTGTGCCCACTATTTCAGTCTTTTGCTGGGACTACTATAATTTCATACCCAGTCTTCTTCCCTCTTCTTTCAGTATCCTTTAGTTCATTGGTTTATTGCTCCAGAGTAATATTTTTAAAATTTAGTTCTGATCATTTCAGTTAACTGTTTATATTTAAAGATTTATTTTTATTGTTTTTGACAGAGAGAAAGAGATACAGAGATAGAGACAGAGAGAAGGGGGAGGGCCCAGAACAGTCTCCATAGTTGCACATTATCGGTTTTTCCACATAGTTTCATTCCACAGGTGGATGGGGCTGCACAGGGCAGGAACTGGGCCGGGGTCTCACCCTGGTGAGAACTGAACTGGGGGCACTCCCCAGTTCAGCATATGGGTCTGCATGGGCCGGGGCCGGGATTTGATCCTCAGTCCCCGGGCCTGCAAAGCGAGCGCTTAACCCATTGAGCCATTCCAGCTTCCTGACAGTTACCTGTTTAAAGATCTATTATTTCCCATAAAATCATACCTAAATAAATAAGTATACCATACAACATCCCCAATTACTTAGTTTCTACCAAGTCCCCAGTCTTGTCTTTTTATTACTCTCCCTCATGTATGTGGATTCCTGCCAAGCTCTTCAAACATTAGTAATTTACTTCCGCTGAACTAATAATTATTGCAGAGCCAGCCTTTTGCACTTCCCTTCTTCATACATGACCTGGTTTCATGTGGGCGAAACACCTATTAGAAAGCTTGTTGAGCTTTTTAGCTTAGAAAAGGCATATTTACTCAATAGAATATGAGATCCCAGAGGGCAGGGCAATATCTTCTACATTGCTATCTTTCCATTTTCTAGCTGTTTTGGCCACACAGTAAATGCTCATGAAATACTGGTTAGTCTGAGATTAAACAAAACAAAACAAAAACTAGTTCTAGGTCTCTAGAATCAGTGTGATGACACAACAACAACAACAACATCAATGACAGCGAAGGGCAAAAGACAAGCTGGCCCTGATGGCTCAGAAAGCGCTTAAGAGGCTATCCTCTCAATAGTATTTGGGTCTGTGTTTGATTTGAAGTCTGGTACAGAATTAGTCAAGATCCCAGCAGAAAACAGATGTCACTATCAAAATTGTTTAATGAAGAATTTAATGAGGCAACTATGAACAGAGGTGTGGACAAGGTTAGGGAACCCAACAAGGGATAGTGAAGAAAGCATATTCCACAATGGAACTTGCCAGCATGATCTTTTGACGTGAAGTGACACTTGAATGAAGAAATAAAAACCCTTCCATCAACAATTTTCTTGCCCTTAATAATTTCTAAGAAAACAGTCAAGTGATACTTTTGAATGATGTTCATGGCAACTTTTTATTTTATTTTTTTCATAACTGTTAATATACAACAAAAGGCCTGAGATAAGATTACGGAAAAACATTCATTGGCCTACAAAAAAGTTTCTATGATCTTTTAAATTTTTGTTAAATCTCCTAACCCCACTTTAACAGCTCCTAAGACATGGCAAGTCCTCTGAGCTCTTCTTGAGATTACGAGGTTTAAGGAGCTGTAGCTATACAGAAGTTTCTCTAAAAGTCTAACACAAGATAATGGAGAGCCAGAGGTTAATGGGTTGACTTTCAAGATGGACTTCTTTTAAGCTTCTGATCTGTGGGCTGAAAAACTGGGAGATGGTGTTTATTTGACTTGTCTGTACTGTGAGGTCAGTAGAGCACCCCAAATACCATCTTATTTTTATTTATGAATTCCATTTTCTAAAAGCAATAAGACACTCATTCCCTACCATGCGTTGTTAAGGTTTGACTGAATAGTTCAAGTGCTTAAATTGAATTGGTTTGGAGCTTAGTGACTTATGACACTCATACCATTCATCAGTTAAAGCAGGCCTGCCTGTCTGCTTGTAATTTGGGCAATCAGAATTTTGTCTTCCAGAAACACTCAGGAAAATTCTTCCATCAGAAGTGAAGGATGAGGAAAAGTGTTCAATAAAATCAGGAAGACAAGATACTTGCCCTGATTAAATAGCAGCCTCAAACTTGCTACTGGGGTGCATTTTCCATGGTGATGGTCTTTATTACATGTAGAGAATGGAAAATGATTTAATCTTACTATGTCTGCAACTCTAGCTGCTAAATGAATAATGGCACCTATGTTGAGAGAATAAAATAGATGGCGATTTCCAAATAATATTAAGTTTCTGTGGAAGAGAGCTACTCCATAAAACTAAGCCAGGGATTAAATTCATTGTAATTTTATTTTTGTACCCAAGAATAAATTTGTTTAAGCAATGTGATGGGAGATAATTTTCTTTGTAAAGTAAATTGGGTCACATTACTCATCTGGTGACTTATAAAATGTAAAGGTCCTCACATAGTTAATAAGCACTGATTGAGCTGGCTTTGCTACCTCTTCAGCACTGTCTCCTCCTCTTTCCCTCTGCTTGCAATAATCTGGACACATTGGCTCCCCTCCTTTTCCTGGAGCTGGTTAAGCCTCTCATTTTAGAGCCTTTTCATACATGCATCACTCCCTACACCTGGAATCCTCTTTCCTCAGGTCTTCATGAACCTGACTCCTTATTTTCATTTAATTTTTAGTTCAAAGGCCATTATTTCAAAGTAACTATTCCTACCCACTTAATTTAATGTTGCTCTTAAGATGCTTTTTCTTACATTAGCCTCTTTTAGTGTCCTTATTGTATATGACACCATCTGAAATTAACTTACTGAATTGTGTGATTGTTTATTGACCTCCTTCCATTGGAGGATAAGCTCCAGAGAGCAGGAAGCTTATTAGTCTTGCTCACTGCTATATCCTTGCTACTTAGAAAATGGCTGACATGGAGCTAGTGTTTGGTAAGTAGTTTATTTATTGAATGAATGCCTGAATGAATAAATATTACATTCAGCAAGCATGTAAAGATTATTTTCTCTACAGACAACAAAAAAAGAGGATTAAAATTCTGTAGATTCTAACTAGTGTAAACAAAGATGTAGAACATTTGGAGAGTTGGGTTTTATTTTAAATTTGTAGGTTATCTTGAGTTGATTTTAAAAATCCTCATAATTTTTTTTATAGAATAATTCTATTTTAGCCATGGTTCTATTAAGTTCTTAGGTATATTAATAAATTCCATTTAATTAAAATAGGAAATATATTTCTAAGTATATTCTAGTACCACTGTAAAGTGGTTGACTTCTGAAATCAGATTAACATTTTTCCAATAAATATCATCCTTCCAAATTGACATAAACGGCAATGCTTGTGAAACATTCTTTACACAATAATTTCATTTTTATTTTCAGTGCATCTGACTTGTATAATATAATTGTATTTTTAGCATTTGTATCAACTTACATTAAATCATTCTAAATTTGCATTAAATTTACATGTCACTTAAGTTTTGGGTATTCTTAGTTTTTTTCAGACAACTGATGATGTAAAATTCATTCTTAAGACCTACTTTAAAGCTGTCATGATGAGTTAATTAAACTATACACAATTAAAATATGTTGGGCTAAATTTTCTAAATAATTCTAGCTCTGCAGATATTACAACTGGTTGAAAAGAGTGGGAAATGAATTTATTTATTGATGTTCATTAAGGTGAAATAACATGCCGGTATCTTCAACATTTCATAACAGTTTAAAAAAAGAGGTTTAAAATAAGGTTTTTACATTTGTATTTTAGGACCAAAATATATTTAAGTGAGCTGGATAAGAACATGACCTTTGATGTCTGACAATTATAGATTTGAATCTTGGCTCTGCCATTTTCTAGCTGTAAAGCTGTAGAAGTTATTTCAGCTTGCTGATTCTCATTTTTTTCATCTACACAACAGGGATAATAACAATCATCTCACAATGTTGTTTTTAGGATTAAGTAAGAATACATATACAGCTCTTAGCACAGAGTCCAACACATAGTAGGTACTAAATAATTAGAGACTATGATTATTAGGTTAAGAACTGCTGAAGTTATGGTTTAAATGGTCATTCTCTTATAAAGTGTGAAACAGATTGACTAAAGTTTGCAGTCTGTGTGCTCATAAGAAAGCTCATGTGGAGTGCCCCATCGACTTGTCTTTAACATTTGTTTGTTCATGCAGTCAATATTTGTTGTTAATGTAGCTTCAACATTTGTAAATCATTTATATTAGCTCTGCATAAACTTTCAGAATAAAAATAAGAAATAATTTTTTCTATAGAGCCCATGAATTACATCTGTTGGTTAAGTAATGTTTTGTTTTTTTTTGTTTTTTTCTTTTTTTAACGGAGTAGTCACTATAGTAATACGAGGGCTACTCGGATAAAATCCAGCTATATAAATGCCTTTATTTTCCATTTTGCATGGCTGGATACTTTCTGGACAGCCTTCATATATGTTATTTGGTTTTTTGAAGATTACTCTTTTGAATTCATTCAATAAATAATTTAAAAAACTTTTTTGTTCAAAATTTATTTGTGAGTACAACATATATAAGCCATGTATGCTTGTACTATAGTAAGAGAGAGAAGATTTATTTTTCAAGAATAAGGTACAGTCACTGTTTGATTAAAAAATGATAATTTCAGATGGAAAGAGAACTGATTCTGGGTGGGTGACACATGTAGAATGGTATAACTGGAACCTACGTAATTTTTACCAACCAATGTCAGCCCAATAAATTTAACAATTATTTAAAAAAACCCTGATAGTTTCAGAATGCTATTTGCATTCAGAAAAAAGAAAGGTGACATACCTGTGGGAACTTTAATGGAAGACTTACTGTTGAACAGAGGATGTGTAGTAGGGCACCCAGGAGACAAGAATAACATAAATAAAAATATAGTAGTGATAAAGAAAAAGATCATCTTGGTGAATTATGGTCTCACACAGGCTTAGGGGAATCCTGAGGGATAACTCAGAGGAACCTGCAGTGAAGACAAAGAACTCATACCTTTTAATAGGCTAAAGGGAGTTCTTACTTCCTATTCTGCATTAGAAAGTGATCAATCCTAGTAGCAAAGTAGATGACAGGACATAATGGAGAAAATTCAGTCAGGATGAGCCATTGGGAGTCAATTTTAATAGTGCATGCATGGTGAAGTAAAACCCTAAACCAAGTGTGAAGGTGGTAGACCTGGAAAAGAAGGGAAATAATTAGGGATTTGAATAGAAGGATGAAGAAATGATAGAGTTGAAGAAGAGGCTGAGGAATCAGATTTCTACAATAAGGAAAATTGTTCTACAATAGCTGGTAATAAGGCAATCAAGATGTGAGTTTGGATGAGAGCATATATGATAAAATGAATCACAGTTTTAGCCAAATAATCTTTAGCATAAGCAATGACTAAAGGTTTTTTTTTTCTTTTTTTATGAGTGATATAGATAGTGGTCAAAATGTCTATTACTTGGATCTTAGTCTTTGTATCTAGCTTAACTGGTCTGGAACTTTGTCTCAGAATAGGCTGCTTTTTGCTTTAGAGCTCTTTCCTTGGTACACTCAGAGTCACATTTTTTTCCCCTAGAAATCCATATCTGGGCGATTAAATGGTATTGATTTATCTGTTATTATAGATAATTCCAGTTTTATTTGGACAAAATGTTATCTCTATCTCTGTCTATGTCTCACATATCCTTTATTCATATGATAACCTTTTACTTAATGTAATTATTGGTGAAATAAAGTTTATATATAAATGTATCTAGTATTTTATATAATTTGATCAGTGTTTGTGAACATAGAATTGGCATTTATTAATTCACATGGATCTCATAAAATTACTTTTTGAGAAGAAAATGTTCGTACTCTTTCTTAACTCAAATCTTAATTTTTAAAGTTAGGTTTCTGGATCTGAAGCAATGTAATCTGTTTGGCTCACTGAGAACTAAGAAATGGGAACAACTTAAAAACTGTAACTTTCCATGTGGTTTGTGCTCACTGTGAAAGAATCTCTTGGCTAATTTGAGAGAAAAGAATGTTTAAATAAGGAAGTTAGAAGTGAATCAAAAATAACATTTGAATATGTGAAGCCAGAAATGCCCACTTCCTTTAGTTATGAAACTACTTTTGTTGACTATAAAGAGTTGTAAACATGCATTTTCATCATCAGTTGCATTGTGTGGTCTGTGCTAATGGTTTATCAGTTCCCATATATGGACCCTTTTCTGCAGTGGTGTAAGTGTTCTGTAAGAATGCTAGAGAAGTAGAAATCATCTCCCTTTATTCTGGCATTCCTTCCCCTCTTTCCTCTTGGTTTTACTAAATGGAATGGTGAATGCAATTAACATAATTTATTGAATTATTTAAATGAAATAAGGCAGGACTTGAATGAATACAATTATTATTTTTCTCTAATTGATAATGAGTTTTGTATAAGGGCTTTTTGGAAGTGTTGGGTTGAACACGATTAAAGTATTCTGGTGAGTTTCAGTATTTTACTATAAATCTCCAATTATGTTATTGTTACTGCATTATCATGAATGGTGTCATTTCCCAAGGAATTTTATGAATGCTTTACCTTATATAATCTTCAAATGCAATCTGAGCTTTTTAATTCCATGAGGCCTTTTTAAGTAATACCTGTCCATACTGTATTTGCTACTTTTTAGGTGCTTAGAAAACCAGTGGCCTATATTATATCATTACCCTTTTGATCATATATTTTATAGTACTCTTTGGACCTACAGCAGATTATTGTTAGAGTGGTCCCCATGATATATACATGATGTTCATGCCCTTGTATAATTTCCTCCTTTTGAGTGTGGGTAGAAACTGTGTCTTGCTACTAACAAATAAACTATGACAAAGATGTTAGGATGTTTTTTATTTGATTATGTTATGACCCATCTACCTTGCAGACTAAGTCTAGATAGGGACTTTCTCCTTAGTTGACACTGAGGAAGTAAGTGATCATGTTGAGAGGGAGGCACAGAGCTGAGCATAGCCTTTATAAGCTGAGGGAGGCTTCCAAATGATAGGTAACAAGCTCATACCCACATTCCTAGAGCCACAAGAAAATGAATTCTGTCAATAGCCCGAGTAAGCCGGCAAATGGATTTTTTTTCCAGTTGAACTTGTAGATGAGAAAGCAGCCTTGCTGATACCTTGATTGCAGTTGTGTGACACTAGGCAGAGTACCCTGTTAAGACATGACTGGACTCCTAACCCACAGAAACTGTGAGCTAATAAATGCATGTTGTTTTAAGTTGCTTAGTTTGTGGTAATGTGTTACACAGCAATAAATAACTAAAACAGTCATGTCTTATTTCCCAAATAAGGTTGAGACGGACTTAAGGATTAAAGCTGTTGGTACCTCAGGGAATACCGTACCAAATATATAGTAGATGACAGAACAATATTTGTTAAATATTTATCACAGAAACTTCTATAATCTAAAGCAATGGTTTGAACTGCTTCAATTCAATTGCTATAATTAAAGCAATATTGAATGTATATAAAATTTTTGAAGACAGAGACTCTGTCATATTCATCTTTGCATCTTCTTTACCTAGCAGGGGTCTGACACACACTTGGCATTGACTATGTATTATGTCAATTAAATTTTAGTGAGATATAACTACTATGAATTATGGAATGATGATCCACTGGTCAAATATGACTTATTGCCCATTTTTATACAGCTTTTGATCTAAGAGTGCTTTTTACATTTTTTTAAAATGGTAAAAAAAAATCAAAATAATATTTAATGATATAAAATATAAATTTCAGTATCCATAAATAAAGTCTCACTGAAACACAGCCACATTCTTTGTGTACCTGTGATCAATGAGTGCATTTATGCTAAAAAGCAGAGCTGTAGTTCCAACAGAGACTGTATGTGGTACTCATCACTTTGCCTGGCTATTTGGCACACCATAAATGGCAGAGATACATGTATAACTTGATAGTATTCCAAGTGTCATGCATATTGTCATACTGTGATATTAAAAATTAAAAAAAATACATATTTATTACAGTAATGCATACCTATTATGTCAAACCAAGAAAAGTAGACTTTGAATGTTGCTCTTTCAAGGCACACTGAGATGTGAATTATTTTGTTATTCAAGTGGATGATGGCAAAGTATTGTGTTTTTGTGCCAACTGTGCTCAAAGAACATGGTGTACCATATTTTCCGGCATATAAGACGACTTTTGAAACGAAAAAAAGTCAACCGAAAATTGGGGGTTGTCTTATACACCGAGTACAGTGGTACCTCGGTTCACGAACTTAATTCGTGAACTGACTCTGGTCGCGAACCGAATTGGTCGTGAACCGAGTTGTTCGTGAACAGAAGCGTTCGTGAACCGAGGTACCACTGTATATCCTGAAAAACGTCTGGATATGCCGCTAAACGAATTTTCCAACTCGATCCCGCACCAATCACTGCAAGGCTGCTCGGACCGCCTCTCTAACTCAGCCAATCCAAGCAGGCTTTTTATGCATGCAAATTATACATGTTCTGTACCCGAAGCTACACTGTGTTCTAGTAAAAAGCCTGCTCAGATTGGCCAGAGTCAGAGAGGCG
>PVKE010024093.1:0-24083 GCA_004027555.1 Craseonycteris thonglongyai | reverse complement strand
TTTTTTTTTTTTCCTGCTGTGCATATGATGTATGTATAGCTGAACCATTAATTTTTTAGCAAACATTCATGTAACTAGACATTAAAATGCCTTGGGTTTGTCATTTCAAATGTGGCTTATAAAACATCTTCACAGCTGTTTTCTTTTTTTTTTCTTTTTAAAGATTTATTTTTATTGTTTTTGACAGAGAGAGAGAGAGAGATACAGAGGCAGAGAGAAGCGGGGGGGGGGGGCCCAGAGCAGTCTCCATAGCTGCACATCATTGGTTTTTCCACATAGTTTCATTCCACAGGTGAGCACGGGGCTGCACAGGGCAGGAACTGGACCGGGGTCTCACCCCGGTGAGAACCGAACTGGGGGCACTCCCCAGTTCAGCCTATGGGTCCGCACAGGCCGGGGCCGGGATTCGATCCTTGGTCCCTGGAGCTGCAAAGTGAGCGCTTAACCCACTGAGCCATCCCGGCTTCCCCTACAGCTGTTTTCTGATGTGATGCTCATAGCCCTGAGAGGAAGACAGACCAGAAGAAATTTCTTAGAGCTCAGGATACTCTGTGAACACTAAGAAGGTGAGAGAGGTTAATGTTTGCTTAATAAAGAGTAAAACTGGGTCTCTCCTTTGAGAGACTCAGAATGTTTGGGGAGCAGGATCTAAAGATGCACACACACCTCCCTAGAAAGAACATGTGAGGCAGGGTCTGTGGAGTGTAGTGGATGGCAGATGCCTTGGGGAAAGGTGGTGGGGAGCTTCCTCAAAGGAACTTGAACCAAGTCTTTAAAATACAGAGGAGTAGAAATGAGATGAATGTGAAAGAGGGTATTTCAGGCAGGATAGCAGCATGGGCAGAGGCAGGGAGATGCAAACAGGGCCCCCTGGCACCTTTCCTTCCACCATCAGCCTGATATAGTTCTTCAGTCAGCAGTGCTTAAATGCCTTCTCTGTGCCCAGCACTTTCGGGGTCCAGGGAGCAGCAGGGACAGCTCCATTCCTGCCCTTGATGGGATCTCAGACTCTAGCCAGGAGATACTGGATACACAATAGGTAAAACTAATTGATGGTGACAGAGTCTGAATAGTGGTTACCTCTTATTGGGGGCATTCATTGCTGGGAAAGGGCATTAAGAATCTTCTGAGTTGCTGGAAGTGTTTGCTATCTTGAGCTGGGTGATGATTCTGTGATAGTGTATAATGTAAGACTTCATGGTACTACATGCTACATAAGTTAATGCAGACTGCACAGTCAAATCATGGTTATGCTATACCCCTGTTATCAAGCAAGCAAATAAATAGCACATCTCCAAATAAATAACTAAAGTGTAATAGCGAGAAAATGTGAGAAGGGCTATGCTTGGGGAAATCCAGGGATTTTAGGAGCACGGCAGGAGGGTTATCTGAGGAGGTGTTCTATCCATAAGCTGAGATTTGGAGGATGAAGTGTTAATCAGGTTAAGAAGGGGGTGAGGTGTCCCAGGTGGAAGGCCCAGAGGGAGAAAGCCTGGTGTGCTGAAAATTTAAGGGCAAACAGAGTGTAGAGTTTTGAAGGGATGAGAGAAGATTTCAGACCCTCAGCTTCTCCCACTGTTGTTTCAGAAGCCCCTGAGTGAGTCTTACTGCCTCTCTGCTCTTACAGGCATTGGAAGCAAAGCACCTCTCTGGTTCTTTCCGTCCTTTTGCCTCAGAATTAAGACCACCCTCAGTAACTCGGAAGTCAAGGCTGTGTCCAGGCCCCTTATCTGTCCTTCAGAGAACTGGATGGCCCAGCCAAAGGGACAGCCTGCATTGCCAGATATGTTCTGTGTTCTCGGCTGCCTTGGCTCACCTTGGCCTTCTCTGGGAGCGCCTTTCCCAACCTTCTGACCCAGCTGAAAGAAAGGCCATAACACCTATCCCAAAGTCTTCCCTGCTGCTCCTGAGTTGGAATATTTCTTTCTCTGACGTGTCCACTTCTTGTGTGGCCTGCATCACACAGTTGTTTGTACACTCACCCTCTTCAAGGGCAGTTTCTGCCTTACTCCTTTTTGGTGTCTCCTGGAAACAGTCTGGGTCAGTGCAGTTACACAAATCCATTGCTATTTCCCAAATCAATCCCATAAGTGATTTTTAATTTAAAGAAAATAATGTATTGAAGATCAGAAAAACAATTCCTAAAAGATTGGCTTTTCCAGAAAACTGTAGCTGCACAATGCATTGCATCTATCAAGTTAAAATGTGCATTAGACACAATACAAAAACCATGAAACAAGCCAGTACTCTTCAACAATCTGAATAAAGATAAAATACCTAGGGAACAACATGAATAACTTGCAAGGGATGGGCTCACTACTTTAAACACCATTATGAAAAAGAAAGCACAAATGGATGTGTGTTCAGTTATATACACTGAGTAGAATCTTTGGCACTAGCAATTAGAGCGTTTTGTCATATAGCGTTAACATGTATTACAAAAGTACATAGTGTCAAGAAATAGAAACACCAGCATTCAAAAGCAGCTTTGTCATCTAGGCAGTGGAACATTCTACACAGTATGACTCTCTGTTGTCCATCATAGAATACATTGGTTAGTAATTTTGAAATGAAAAAAGAAAAGAAAAAAGGAGCTGTAACCCCTTTTATTTTCTCTGTTTAAATTGAACAGAAAATAAGCATCAGTTCTGTTATACACTAACATTTTCAAAGTATGTTATTTGGGGGAAGCTGGGATGGCTCAGCAGGTTAAGCCCTTGCTTTGCAGCCCCAGGGACCAAGGATTGAATCCCGGCCCTGGCCCTTGTGGACCCATATGCTGAACTGGGGTGTGCTTCCCATTTAGGAGGTCCTCAATTTAGTTCTTGCCCCCTGGTTCGGCTCCTGGCTTGAGGGAATGTGCCTCCCATGAAGGAGGCACCCAGCCGGGTTCCCACCATGCACAGCCCCGTGCCCACCTGTATGAATGAAACCATGTCAAAAACTGATGATGTACAACTATGGAGACTGCTTTGGGCCCTCCCCTTTCTCTCTATCTCTGTCAGAAAACAATAAGTCTTTTTTTTTTTTAAATAAAAGTACATCATCATTTGTACAAGAGAAGGACTAAGAACAGAGTGTTTATAGGAATCCAAATCTAAGAGTAAGCAAACATCTCACACTGCTTTCAGGTGGTACTTAGGAGGAACCAATTTTTTGCCAGGTGTTATAGGAAAACATAAAGATAATTCAGTAATGAAGCAAGGCTCTTCTCATCCAGAGGTGTATGGGCCAATGCCGCTCTGACTCATACAAATAATCTGGGACATGGGTGGATCAGAGTGGCCTGTGAGGATTTCAGCATATGAGTATCACAGTCTCAGATTTGTACAGTAGCTGAGTGCCCAATGACACAACTTCATTAATAGTGTACTGCTTTTACCTGTGTTTCCTTGAGATTTCTTGTACTTTCATAATCCTCCAGAATGGAGTCCACATTCTTTTTGGCAGGAAGATAAAAGAGCTATTTCTGCCCTGTTATTAAGTCTCAGTCATCAACAAGCCAGCATTTTAGTACTTCAGGAATCTTTAACTTCAGCTCTGTTCAGGAATGGTTTTCTTGTTTTCAACAGCAGGATCTACTCGGGCTCTAACAAGGAAGCTGAGATGTCTCACTGGTACTGCCACCATATTCATTTCCAGGTGTTTTCTGTTTGTTCTTTTTGTTTTCACATCAGCGTTTTCCTGTTGTAGCCCAGGTCAGTTGTCTTTTTTCCTGGGGCAGCCCCTCTCATCTTCCCCTCTACATATTGCTCGTAATTCACTTTTGGAAGTTCTCGCAGTTTCTGTAGATCAGTGTTCATGTGCTTGAGTACTCTGCTTTCTGTAACCCATTCATCCCAATTTTTATTCCAACCACTGAGGTGTATAGTGAGTGATTCACTTGTTTGTTGTGGCAACCTTTACACACTTTGCTGCATAAAGAATAGGCCCATGAAACTACAGCACTCCTCACCCTCCCTTATAGGGATTTACCACCCATTCTCCAGCCCACCCAGCTCCACTGTGGGCAGCACCAGCCCTAATCCCAGGCATCCATTAATGATTTTTTAATTAAGTGCGGCTCTGGCTGGGTTTGGGTGGAAGGTTACCATAGGGGTCAAAGCAGAGGCTGCCTGGGGAAGTGTCCGGACTCTGGGGCTTCCAATTCCCGACAGTTACTAATTTTCAGGATTTGGGAAAAAGGAATAGAATTTTCTGGTAATTCCCAAAATCATAAGTTATTCTATTAATATATCTTTCATAACACTGTGTTTTTATGGGTTTGTTTGTTTTTTGTTTTTATTTATTTATTTATTTTATTTTTATTGTTTTTGAAAGAGAGAGATACAGAGACAGAGACAGAGAGAAGGGGGAGGGCCCAGAACAGTCTCCATTGTTGTACATCTTTGGTTTTTCCACATAGTTTCATTCCACAGGTGGGCGTGGGGCTGCACAGGGCAGGAACTGGGCCAGGGTCTTCACCCCGGTGAGAACTGAACTGGGAGCACTCCCCAGTTCAGCACATGGGTCCGCACAGGCTGGGGCCGGGATTCGATCCTCGGTCCCTGGGGCTACAAAGTGAGCGCTTAACTCACTGAGCCATCACGGCTTCCCCAATATGGGTTTTTGAATAAGAATGAGAGGCCACAGTGAACTGTGAGTTAGTTAATAGATTTCTTTTTTTTAAAATGGTAACAAGTTTTTTTGTTTTTTTTTTTAATTTTATTTATTTATTTTTATTTTTGACAGAGAGAGATAGAGATAGAGATACAGAGACAGAGAGAGAACTAAACTGGGGGAACTCCAAGTTCAGCATATGGTTCCGCACGGGCCGGACCGGGATTTGATCTCCATTCCCGGAGCTGCAAAGTGAGCGCTTAACCCACTGAGCCATCCCGGCTTCCCCAATATGGGTTTTTAAATCAGAATGAGAGGCCACAGTGAACTGTGAGTTAGTTAATAGATTTTTTTTTTTTTAAGATTTATTTTTATTGATTTTTGACAGAGAGAAACAGAGACAGAGAGAGACAGAGAGAAGGGGGATGGCCCAGAGCAGTCTCCATAGTTGACATTAGTTTTCCATATAGTTTCACTCCACAGGTGGGCACAGGTCTGCGCAGGGCAGGAACTGGGCCCGGAGCCTCCCACATAGGCCCCGGCAAGAACTGAACTGGGGGCACACCCCAGTTCAGCATGTGGGTCCCCATGGGCTGGGGCCGGGATTCGATTCTTGGTCCCTGAGTCTTCAAAGCGTGCACTTAACCCCCTGAGCCATCCCAGCTTTCCCTTTTTATTATTTTTGACAGAGAGACAGAGAGAAAGGGGAGGGCCCAGAGCAATCTCCATAGTTGTTTGTCATCAGTCTTCCACATGCTTTTGTTCCACACAGGATGTGGCACATCCCCTTGAGCCAGGGACCCAACTGGGCTGGGGGCAGGGACCGAACGGGGCGGTGGGGGTGGGGGGGGTGGGGGGAGGTGCTCCTGCATGGAGAACACCACAGTTCAGCATATGGGTTCGCATGAGCCAGGGCCAGGATTTGATCCTCTGTTCCCCAGGCTACAAACCAAGTGCTTAACCCGCTGAGCCATCCCGTTATAGTTCTGTGATAAAAGTTTCAGAGGTTTTTCTGTAAAAAGAAGAAAAAGATATAATAGTAAGTACATAGTTTATTATTAGGAACAATATATTGTGACAAGATTATATATTTTATTAACATGTAAAAATGGTCTCCACCTGATATACATGGTTGATATTAGAAGGTAGAGAGAATATTGACACAAAATGAATGCCAAAAGTAATTTAATGTTTTAAAGATAATGCCACAAATACTTAATATTTAAAAATTATTCTTAAAGTGATATTTGAGATGTTTATTTTTAAATTTCCAGATACTAAAAATCACTCTGTTTGGTATGCAGTTCTGAATTTTGGCAAATTCATAGCCATAATTGAGACAAAGTTGCCGTCATCCCCTAAAAACAAAGTTCCTCGCTTGTGCTACACCTTTGTAGTCAAACTTCACCATATCATTAACTCCTGATCTGTTGTTCTCTGTTTCTATAGTTTTACCTTTTCCAGAATATCACATAAATTGAATCATAAAGTATGTAGCCTTTTGTGTCTTTCACTTACAATAATATATTGAAATTTATCTGTTGCTGTGTGTATCAGTAGTTTGCTCCTTTTTTTTTTTAATAGTATTCTGTTGTAAGGGTGTACTACCATTCATTATCCATTCTTCAGTTGAGGCACATTCAGGTTGTTTCTGGTTTGGGGCAATTTTAAATAAACATTCATATGCTGGTTTGAAAATATAGGTTCCTCATTTCACTTAGGTAAATACTAGGAGTGGGATTGCTGGTTGTATGATAAGATTATGCTTAATTGCCAAACTATTTTCCAAAGTGGCTGTGCCATTTTGCATCCCTACCAGCAGTTTGTGAGAGTTCCAGTTTCTTCATAAGCCATGTTAGCACTTTGAATTGTCAGTTTTTGTTTTGTTTTATTTTGGCAATTCTAATAGGTAATAGTGGTATCTCATTTTGGTTTTAATTTGCTTTTCCCTAATGTCTAAGGATGTTGATTTTTTTTTTTTTTTTGTAAGGTTTATTTTTATTGTTTTTGACAGAGAGAGACAGAGAGAAGGGGGAGGGCCCAGAACAGTCTCCATAGTTGTATGTCATCAGTTTTTGACATGGTTTCATTACACATAGGTGGGTGCGGGGCCGTGCAGGGCAGGAACTGAACTGGGGGCCTCCCACATGGGAGGCATACCCCAGGTCAGCATATGGGTCTGCACAGGCCACCCCCAGGACTTGATCCTTGGTCCCCAGGTCTGCAAAGCAAACAGTTAACTTGTTGAGCCCTCCCGGCTTCTCCTGCCCATTTCCTTATTGGAATGTTTGTTTTCTTATTGATGAAATAAGGGAGTTCTTTATATATTTTGGATACAAGTCCTTTGTCAAATATGTGATTTGCAAATATTTTCTCTCAGTTGTCTTTTCATTCTTATAACAGTGTCTTTCAGGGGAAGTCAGGATGACTCAGTGTGTTAAGCTCTTGCTTTGCAGCTCTGGGGACTAAAGATCGAATCCTGGCCCTGGCCCGTTCAAACCCTGTTCTGAATTGGGGTGTGCTTCCCATGCAGGAGGCCCCCAACTTGGTTCTTGCCCAGGCCCCATCCCCACCCCCCCACCCCACCCCTCTCCTTTTTAGCCCCTGGCTTGAGGGGGGTGTGAGGAACCCCTGGGCTGGTTCCTGCCCTGTGCAGCCCCCTCCCACCATGTGGAAAACTGATAACATATAGCTGTGGAGACTGCTCTGGGCCCTCCCCCTTCTCTCTGTCTCTCTCAAAAACAATAAAATTAATCTTTAAAAAAAAATAAAAAACAATGTCTTTCAAAGAGCAGAAGTCCTCAATTTTGATGAAGTCCCATTCATCAGATTTTTATTGAATCCTGCTTTTGATGTCATATCTAAGAGCTCTTGCCTACCCCCAGATCACAAAGATTTTTCCCTATGTTCGCTTCTAAAAGTTAATTTTTTTAATTTTACATTTAGATTTATCCATTTTTAGTTAACTTTATAAAAGGTATAAAACATGGGTCATAGGGTTTTTTTATTTTTTGCAGTTGAGCTGTTTCAATTGTTTCATAACCATTTGTTGTTTTCTTTATTGAATTGCCTTTCACTTTTATAAAAAATGAATTGGTCATATGTGTATGGTCCTAAATGAAATTTTAAAATACACAAACCATTTAATTACCCTTCCTGATAATCATTTTTTTAATTGTAAATTATTGGGGTGACATTGGTTGGTAAAAAATACATAGGTTCCAGGTGTATAATTCTACATTATATTGTCTGTGTATTGCATTGTGTGCTCACCACCCAGAGTCAGTTCTCCTTCCATCACCACATATTAATATTTGATGCCTCTTCCTGCCTCCTTCACCCCTCCCTCCCTTTCTGATAATCTTGATCTTTGTTTTATGACATATTCCAGATATAGAAAAAATTCTTTATTTTTGAATTGATGTTGGTTTAATCGCTAAAGCTTGTTTCCAGAAGTATTTTCATGTTGGACATTGAGGTATAAGTTACTTTGTATAAGCTTATTTTCTTTTTAATGATGAAAACACTTTGCTTGCCCCAATTTTGGTTTAGCTATTGCTTTTACTAATTGATACTGTTTTTACTAATTAAGATTTTAGATCAGTTTAAGATTTTGTTTCCTAAAATTTCAGAATAGTCCATCTTTATCATTTTATTTTGTTTCTTTTTTTTTATTATTGTTTTATTTTAGTTATTTTATTTCTCCTTTAGCAAATAGTCAAATGCTAGAAGGTGCCACTGAACAATATTGGGTGGTATTTGAATAACCTAACACATGTATCTTCTAACAAAGTTAACAGCACTATACAAAATCAACTTTCAAAATTGTTGATTTAGGGGAAGCTGGGATGGCTCAGTGGGTTAAGCGCTCGCTTAGTAGCTCCAGGGTCTGAGGATCAAGTCCCCGGTCCTGGTCCTGGTCCTGGCCCCAGCCCATGCCGACCCATCTGCTGAACTGGAGTGTGGCCCCAGCTCAGTTCTTGCTGGGACAAGCTTCCCATGTAGGAGGTCCCCAAATCAGCCCCCAGCTCACGGGAGCATGCCTCCCATGTCGGAGGCCCCCAACCCGGTTCCTGCCCTGCTTGGCCTCCTCTCATCTGTGTGAAATGAAACCATGTTGAAAACTGATGACGTACAACTATGGAGACTGCTCTGGGCCCTCCCCCTTCTCTCTGTCTCTCTCTGTCTCTGTCTCTCTGTCAAAACCAATGAAATAAATCTGTTTTTAAAAATTATTTTTTAAAAATTGGCCAATTTAAGGACTTACTTGTTTCCAAACTTATTTCTTAGAATACCACTTGTAGGATTTTAGTATACTATATATTAAAAAATTTTATTTATTTATTTATTCTTGACAGAGAGAGAGAGAGAGAGAGAGATACAGAGACAGAACTGAACTGGGGGAGCTCCCAGTTCAGCATATGGTTCCGCACGGGCCAGGGTCGGGATTCGATCCCCGGTCCCCGGCGCTGCAAAGTGAGCGCTTGAGCCACCCCGGCTTCCCCTATAAAAATATATTAATGCATATTTGCAAGAATGACTCATTAGCAGCGACAGGGCCATGAACACATGCTTACAACATGACAACAGCTACAAAGCAAGACTTGATTAGATTGTGGCTACTTCTCACCTATGCATTTCTGTCCTGGTTCCCAGAAATGTCAGCCTTAACCTTCAACTCAGCATGATAGTTTCTTATTCCTGCTTTGACTTGAAGTCAGTGGATTCCTTCAAGCCAGTGATATCTCTGTGTTGATTGTTAAACTTTAATTCTTATCAGAGGAGTTATAATACTTTTTTCATTTTTCCCAATTTTTCAGACTTTGGGATTCAGTAAAACATAAATTTCCCAAGAAATGTTGGGAAGATAGTCTTGCATGGAAATACTAGTCAGGAGATGTAACAAGGCGGGGGACATGAGGAAAGCCAAGTGTTGTAGGGTATCCTGAAAGGTAAGCCCCACAGGGCAACTGCTGTGCCTCATTCATCACAATGGCTCTGGGACCCAGCTTGGCACCTGACCCGTGAAGGGTGCTCCATGAAAGTTGCTGGCTGAACAATGGGGTCCCAACCAATGGCTGTTTAGAAGCAGTGTGTAAACAACTTTGGTTGATGAAGGTGGTTCACGTTGTAGAGGTTTATGAACATTGAGCTTTTTAGGAAACGTTGCGAGATCCCTATTGTGCTAAGCCTTGAACGACAAGCAGAGAAGCTTGAGTTTTTGTATTCTGGACATTGAGGAGAGACTCAAACATGATACAGCCAAGGCTTTGTTGGCTCAGAGCCATGGGGTGAGCTGAGGGCAGAACAGCTTTTTCTCTCTCTTTTTTATTCAACCAAAAGGTTAAAGCTACAGAAAAGTTGAAAGAATGCTACAGTGAACTTCTGTATTTCCTTCACTAAGACTCACCGATTGCTAACAGTTTGTTACATTTCTGACATTGTATCATAGATTGTCCACATTCCATGTTTGTTTGTTTCCTTGTGATCAGATTTGGGTTAACATTTTTGTTGGGGGCCCATGGCCGTGGTGAGTGCTTTCTGCTGCTTCATTTCCCATCAGGAGGCAAGATGGCACCAGGTGATGCTAACTTTAATCACCTGGTTAAGTCAGTGTCTGTGAAGGCTGCTTTTGTTTTAAGGCAGAGAACTTTAGAGTTTGTTTGTCTGTTTTTTAACACAGAGAACTTTCACTGACTGTTGGGAATAGCAAATAGCCATTTTGAAAAAGAGACTGTTTCTCTGTCGGTTGTAGCTGCTATTGAGAAATACCTTGATGTATTCAAAAAAAGCCCTGGGAGCCAGGAAACAGGATTTGGGAGCAAGCATTACAGCCATTGCTCCCCATGACTGTAGACAAGTTATGTCATCTCTCTGGGCTGAGCTATTGTACATATAAGGAAATAAATGCTTAGGGAGGTTAAGCAATTTGCCCAAGACTACTCAGCTAGTAAGTAGTACAGCTCAGATTCAAACCCAGTTCTGTTTGGGCCAAAGTCCTGCCCTTGCCCTTATGCCATTCTGCCTCCTCTGAGGTGGCTGGTCATCATCATGGTGACACTAAGCACTAGGTACTAGTGCTCAGAACCCATCAGCACACCAGCTCTCATAGGATCTGAGGTTAAAGGGAAAAGAAAGTGACTCTCACCCAGGTTTCTCTCCTGCGTGTGGCAGGCTTTTCCCTAGGAAGACCCCTGCACCTCAGGCAAGGTGGTAGGTAGGCGGGCTCTTGGATACTGCTCAGTCACCTTTGGAATAAATGCTTTCGTGCAGGTATTACAAAGGTGAGCTGCTGGCTCACCTGTTCCATCCCCAACCTGCCCAGACAGGGAAGTAAGCCTCATGTACCTGGCCTTGACATATGTTAGGGTCGGTGCCCAGAATTCCCACATTGGCCATGAGTCCCAAGGGCAGTCCAGGTGAATGGAGGAAGGTACTGCCTCAGCCTGCCTGGGTTCCTGGGGGGAGGGAGGGAGACAGGAAGCATGAATGGGGGAAAGGTGTACAGAGCCTTGCCAATCAGGTCTCTGTGGGTGGGGAGACACTGCCTGTGTGCTCTGGACGCCCCAGGATTTGGGTGGAGGTTCTCGAGGAGGCAGCCAGAAAGGCTGGCTGTGGCGGCAACACTGTGTGCTCCAGGACAGCTTCTGTCATCTTCCCAGTCAGCGGCCTCCCAGACTCCCCACGCCACGCAGCACATGAGCACTTGGTGAGTAGTATCCTGGTGTCCCCCAGTGCAGCTCTTTCAGCTCAGCCAGGATATGGTTTGTCAAGGCCGTGTTGCTCTGTTGCTGCAGGGCTCAGAATCCAGGAGTTAGTCTTCCCAAGTTCCAGTTGCTTCTTCCTGCATTATTTATCCTCACAGGCCTCCAGGGAATGGGGCCAGGTTCAGGGCCAGGGCCAAAGTGACCTGATAAGGAGTAGGCTATGCTGATGGGATTCTGGGGACTTCTACCCCTGGTTCATGACTTCCTCCCACAGTACATCTTGGAGAGACCCCCACCCCCACCCCCACCCCTACCCAGCGCACTGGCAGCCAGGTAGGCAAGGGCAGAGGAGGTTCCTGGAGAGAGAACCTCCGAGGGAAAGCAGTGTTTACAGACTCCGTCATCACTGGTTATAACATGTGGGGTACAGGGGCAGTGCTTTACTTGATTCTTTCGGGCCCCCCTTCTCCATCCTTTCATATGGGGCTGAGAGCTATATTGGGAACCAGACATGACTAGACATATAAGGCCTTCCGCTTTCTGAATGAGTTCTCCAAGTGTCATCACTGAGTCACGCTAGTCCCTGCATTTCCCCATCTCATGCTGCACAGCCGTGCTGAGTGGCTGAGGCGTGAGGTGAGCGTGTAACTTTTGACGAGCTTTCTCACGGAAAGCTCCTGCAGGCTGTCGTGCTGGCATAAAATCCAGAAGTTGCTGTCAGAGCAATAGGAGACTTAGAAGGTGAGGGCAGGGCCAATCTTCTGGCTCGCTTTGATGTTTGAGATGTGAATACTCTTGTTTTATTTGTCTTCTCACTCCTTCACCTCTGATTCTCCCTTTCCTCTTTGGGGGACTTCATGCTTGTCAAATATTTGTTAACTAGGCCCTTATCTGGGACCTTACAAAACAACCAGATAGGTGTGCACTTGAAAAGGAAAGGGAGAACAGAAAGCAAATACTGAAAATGTATTTGAGATCCAATACCAGGTGATCTCTTCTCTCCCACCGGTGTTAACAATTGCCCTTAGTTCCGGGGCTGGTTTCACTCCAGTGAGAGCCAGAGCTTTTGTGAGGAAGAAATCAAGAAGTTTCTGGGGGACGCTGGGATGGCTCAGTGGATTAAGTGCTCGCTTTGCAGCCCAGGAGCCCGAGGATCAAATCCTGGCTCCGGCCCATGTGGACCCATATGCTGAACTGGGGTGTGCCCCCAGCTCAGTTCTTGCCTGGGCCTATGCGGGAGGCTCCCGGCCCAGTTCCTGCCCTGCGCAGCCCACCTATGGAGTGAAACTATATGGAAAACTAATTCTGTCAACTATGGAGACTGCTCTGGGCCCTCCCCCTTCTCTCTGTCTGTCTGTCTCTGTCAAAAAAACAATACAAATAAATCTTTAAAAATAAAGAAAAAAGACATTTCTGAAGGAGACTCCTGGCTCTTTTACTCTGCTTCATTACAGATTACAACTATAAATATGTAAAAACCATTAATCTCCCAACATCACAACTCCTCCTTCACTCCCATTCTAGACTGTTATCCCTTCAAAGTTGTTTATGTTGTTGGGCAAGTATACATTAGCTTTGTACTGTCTTAAAAAGGGCGTAAGTCAGATGTGTGGTCCGACTGCTCACTGTGAGTCATGGCACCACATCTGTATCACAGGCTGTTCTTGAAGGTCAGCAGAGAATTCCATGACATGGATGTGCCAGGATGTTGCATGTTGAGGTAGACTTCTTCTTTACCTTTTTCTGCTTCATCTTGCTACTTTATAAAATAATGTCTTATTTGTTTCATGCTTTTAAAACCTTTTTGTTGTTGTTTTTTTGCTTACTAAACACAGTACATGTTCATTATAGAAGAATTTTTAAAATTAGATAAGCAATAAGAGAAGAAATTAAAATTACCCCTAAGAGAGAACCATCATTATCATTTTGGTATGTAAATTGTGCAATACAAATGTTTTTCACATTTCATTTCTCATCTGAGCCTTGCTGCCTCCATTAGGGAAGGCATGTGAATATGAGTCCCATCTTAGAGATGGGAAAACTGAGCCTTAGAGAAGTTAAAAGGTTGCCCAGAGGTACACAGCCTAGTAATGACAGAGCTGGGAGTGTGTCGTATAGTCCAGCAGAAATGCTCTCTCCACTGCAGTTCACTATCCTCTCACCTCCAGACAGAGTGGGGATGCCTGCAGTCTGGGTTTCAGCAGGGCCTGGGCAGTCACTGCAATTTGTTCAATTGCTTTATCTAGGGCTTAACCAACAGGTGGTGCCGAGAGGAAAGCGTCTCATGATACTTTGGCCTCTCATTGACGTCACAGAAAATATAGAAGATAACACTTCTCAGACTTAAAATACTGCAATTCCAACACTTGGTTATTAGGGATTTTTTTTGTTAAATTTGTTGAGGTGATATTGATTGGTAAAAATTACATAGGATCCAAATGTACAATTCTCCATTACATTGTCTATGCATTGCATTATGTGCCCACCACCCAGAATCAGCTCTCTATCACCATATATTTGGTGCCCGCTCCCTACACCCCCACCTCTCTCCCCACTTACCCTGAGGTTACCACTAAACTACTGACAGTGCCCATGAGTTTCTGTTTCTTTGTTACTTTCAGTTTTACACTTCACATATAAATGAAGTCATATTGGGGATATTTTAGGAGCCGCATATTAAGAGGGAGTGAGTGATAAACTAAGGAGGGGCCGGGAAGCTGTCCAATGACAGATGCTGCAGTGACAGATATTTTACCTGAGGATGATCGCTTTGGGAAGGAAGAGGGTATAGGCCAAGATGGTGACTAGAGGTCAGGCAGGGCAGGACTAAGAATGGAAGTTAGTTGGAGAATGGGTCTACTCACCAGGATACAGGAGGCTTTTTAGCATTAGCTGGGTGTGGGAATGGAAGCAAGAGGCAGTACAGTGGAGTGGTTGAGAACTGCCACTCTAAAGGCAGACCAGCTCCTGGCTGTGTGTCCTGGCTTGGGTGGTCATGAAATTACTTCCCTCTTCCTTGCTCTGGTTCTGTCCTCTGTAAATGGAAATGGTAAGAGTAGCTGCTTCACAGTCCTCACTTGTGATGCCTAAGTGTGTCCCTATACATAAGGAGCTTACAAAATGCCTGGCACATAGAAATGCTATGTACTGTTTGATTCAAGCAGGATTTGAGTAGGCTGCGTGTGGAGAGTTGTGGGAGGTTTTCTGCATGCATCTGGCTATGACCTGCTTCCCCTTTTCTGGCCCCTACCACCCTGGTCTGCTTCTGTATCTCTCCAGCCCCCTCTCCTGGGCCTACGAGCCTGCATTTCTCCTACTTAGAACACCCTACCTCTTGGTCTAAGTAAGAAAAGTTATCTGCCCACTCCTTGATTTTCCTCTCTGAGCTCATTTTACTCTCATGAGCATATTTCACTTTTAAGGTCATTTCTGCCTGACCTCACTCTCCTCGGCCTTGAACCTGCCCTGAGGCTTCCAGCAGAGCCCATGTCCTCCTCCTCCTCAGGAGTCAGCTCCCTCCCTCCCCTTCCCAGCTGGTCTGCAGCCTGCCCCCTGGTAGTTGCAGGTGCTGGTCTTATCTTCCTCCCTGACTGGAGTGTAAACACTTTAAAGGCACCTGAGGATTTGTCACCACTTCCCCACCTCCTGCCCTGAGAAGAGCTGAGGCTTGTGAGTGACCAAGGCCTCCTTCCATTGAGTACTACTCTTGGGTTTGCTCAGGGAGAGGAATTTAGAGCAAAAGTGGGACAGAAGCACCCAACACGCTCTCCCCATGGGGAAATGCAGCCAAGACAAATGTACCTCCTCCCCCAGGGTCACCTGGCAGAATAGCAAAAGAAGCAGCTCAGACCACAACTGGTCACCTTCTGGACTTCATGCACTGCATTTCTACCGATTTCTTGTAACCCTGATGAGCTCCCCATTTGACTGGGATGATCTAGAGACTCAGATGCCCCTGGAAAACTGAAGCCTGAGGACAAATGATATCTATATGATTGCTGCAGGCTGGGCCAGGAATGGAAATCTTTTTTCCAATTATAAGAAGTTATTCATTTATTCAGCAAATATTTATTGAGCAATTACTGTCTGCCATCATTCCTCTCTCAGATTAGGGGATTGGTATGAATATAACATACAAAAATCTCTACTTTTGGGAAGCTGGGATGGCTCAGCGGGTTGGGCGCTCGCTTTGCAGCCCCAGGGTCAGAGGATTGAGTCCCAGACTTGGCTCATGTGAACCCATGTGCTGAACTGGGGTGTGGTCCCAGCTCAGTTCTCGCAGGGGTGAGCTTCCCGTGTGGGAGGCCCCAGGCCTGGTTCCTGCCCTGCACAGCCCCTGCCCACCTGCGTAGAACAAAACCATGTCAAAAACTGATGACTTACAACTATGGAGACTGCTCTGGACTCTCCCCTTTCTTTCTGTCTAGCTCTCTCTGTCAAAAACAATAAAAATAAATAAATAAGCCTTTCAAAAAAAACAAAAGCTCTGCCTTGCAAGGTTTATATTCTTTTGGGGAGACACAAGAAGTAAAAAAATGTGTTCTAAAAAAATACACATATACATGTATATATACATGTGTGTATGTATGTATATTCACACCTATATATGTACATGTACATAGATACTATTCCAGATAATGCTAAGAACTATGGAGAAAATTAAAGCAGAAAAGGGAAATAGAAGTAGCCCAGAGTGGGCTGGAGTAATTTTAAATACTATGGTCAGGTTGACTGTCACATTTAAGCAAAGCCCTGAGGGGGTGAGGCAGGAGCCATGTAAATAGACCCCTGAGGAAGGACATTTTCACCTGGAGGGAACATCTACAAAGGCCCTGAGGAAAATACACCTACCTGTTCAAGGCTAGCAAGGAGGACGTGTACCTAACACATAGTATACCAGGAAGGGGTAAATAGTAGGCAGGGGCAGTTTTGGAACCAGTGTAAAGATGGGCAGGCTGCTCCTGGAGGGACAGAATCTGACTTCAAAGGATCACTCTGACTGCTGTGTGCAGAGTAGTGGGATAAAGCCAGCTAGGAGGTGGGTAGTTGCAATAGTACAGGCAAGAGATGGTGTTGGCTTGGACCAGGGTCACAGCAGTGCAGGTGCTGAGAAGTGGTTAAATTCTGAATATTTATTAAAGGCAGAGCCAATAGGATTTTCTGACTCCAACATGGCCTGACCAACTAGAAAGTTGGTGTTGCCATTTACTGAGATGGGAAAGACATTGTAGAAGAAGATCAAGGGCTCAGTTTTGGATATGTTGGCTTGTGGGACCATTGGGCATCCATGTGGAGATGTCAGAGAAGTTGGGACTGGAGAAATAAATATGAGAGTCATCAGCATATTGAAGTTATCAAAAGCCATGGGCCAACGTAAGATCATACAGGGAGGGGGAATGCCAGGATTGCTCAGCGGGTTAAGCACTCGTCTTGCAGCCTCGGGAGTCTGAGGATTGAGTCCTGTCCCCATGCAGACCTATATGCTGAACTGGTGGTGGCCCCCAGTTCTTGTTGGGGCAGGCTTCCCATGTGGGAGGCCCCCAGTTCAGCCCCCATCTCATGGAGGTGTGCTTCCCATGCAGGAAGCCCCTGCCCGGTTCCTGCCTTTGCGGCCCCCTGCCCACCTGTGTGGAACGCAATCATGTCAAAAATTGATGATGTACAACTATGGAGACTGCTCTGGACGCTCCCCCTTCTCTCTGTCAAAAACAATAAAATCTTAAAAAAAATAAATAAAAAAAAAGAGGCAGGGAGGACATGTAGGATGAAAGAGACCTAAGAGGATGGGAAGAAAATTGCTTACTGGCACCACTAAGATTTATAGGGAGCAGCCAGTGAGGTCAGAGAAAACCAGGGAGCCAAATGAAACGATGTAAAAGAGGAAAGATCCAGCCATGTATCACATGCTCTGGTAGGCCAAGTGAGATGAGGGTAACACATGTTTGGTGTCTAGAGTTTAAGTACAATGACATAAAAACAAACCACTTATTGCCCTATTCATACATGGAAACTTTTGTTCTTTCTCTAGTCATATGGGAATCATGCCATATAGTTTGTATTCTGCTATTTTTTCATTTCACAAGTTACTAAATATCCAGTGTTAACATGAGTTTAATTGCTAGATACTCCATTTTCTGGAGGTGCCTTAATTTAATAATTCTTCTATTAGGCACTGAGTCATTTCTGTTATTTTTCATTATTATAAATAACACTGCATTGAACAGCCTGGTACATTTTCCTGTGAGGGGAATTATAAGGCCAAGGGACATGGACCCTTTTAGGTGAAGCTTGAACTTGGGAAACACAGTTTCTCCTGGACAGAGCTGACTGACCTGGCTTAGTTGTAGGGTTCGTTGACTCCTCTGCCCTTGGGGAAGTTCAGAAGTACTGTAACTCAGCCCAGATGGCCTCCTTTTCTCTCCCTCCAACCTCCCCAGTCAGTCCCATTTCCCCTGGGCCAATCAGGTTCAGTCCCTCTCACTAGGCTGGGCCACCCCTCAGTACGCTGCCCCTTTCCTTGCCACCAGCCTCTGTCCCCTCACCTAGTTTGTTCTTTTGGCCAGCAGGAGTGAGAGCTTCCCTCAGAGGGCCAATGTTGTGTTATAATGAAATAATCCATTGTAGATGCTCAACACATAATAGTCCTGTCTGGCCTCCCCTCACTGGGTCGATTAAATGCAATTACTTGCAGGCGCTTTGTGAACTACAAAGGGGACTGGCTGTTGTCCTAGTTCTAGATGTTTAAACAGAAGCAGGTGTGAGTAGGGGTGTCAAGTTCATGCCCTGTAACCACGCAGCTCCTAGAGCAGAGCTGCTGGTCCACAAGCTGGTGTGCTGCTCACGAGAGCTGTATGTCAGAAGTGCGAGGGCTTGGATGGAGTCAGCAGGCCTAGGAATGTGGCTATTTGAGTCATTTGGCCTCCTGCCAACCAATGCCTGGTGTCATTTCTGCTCCCAGATATGTGTGTGTGTTATAGCTGCGAATCACTAAGACCAGAGCAGGGCTGGGAGGCTGGAGCCAGGGGAGGACAGAGCAGGAAGGGCCATGGCGATCTGGTCCTGCCCTGACGTTTTACTCATTGGGGACACTGTTGGGGCACAGGAGAAGCTCAACCTGCATGAGGACTTCAGGCCTTAGCTCCTCGGCCTGGATCTTCCCAGGAGTGGAACAGGCATCTGCTTCCCAGACCCAGCCTTCCACGCTCCGGAGGTCACCTTCTCCCTCCTGCCAACGCCCCAGCTGGGTGTGCTGTAACCCTGGCTTTCAGAGTCCTGCTGAAATCATCTCAGTTCATCCTCCACACAGCCAGGGACATTCTTTTTTAAATGCATCTCTGATCCTGCCCACCCTCTCTATAACCCTCCTGTGCTCTGCACTGTTCTGATAAACACCCACATCCTTTACTTGTTCTTCAAGGCCCTGAGTGATCACCAGCCGTAGCTAGACCAGTCCCCCCTGCCCTCCTGGCACACCAGCCACACAGCCCTTCTTTCCACCCCTCAGAAATTCATGCCATCCTCCCTCTGTGGGGCCTTTTCACATCTCTGTTCCCCACATTGTCCTGTAACCCCGCTTGTCTGCATCTCAGTCCAAGGCCACACCCTCAGGAGCACTGCCCCTGACTGACCCCTCACACTAGGCTGGCGTGCTCTGAGCAGGCCCCCACTGTGCTCGGCGTTTGTCCTTCAGAGCCCCGGTCTGCCTTTGTAGCTATGTATTTGTGTTGGTTTCTTGACTCATGTAGCCTAGCAAATGACAATAATAGGTGCTTAACAGGTATTTGTTGAATGAATGAAAACAGCTGGCAGGGACCAGAAGAGTGGAGAGGCATTAATGGCATCAGCACCTGTAGCACCTGAGGTTCTGTGATGAGAAGGTTTCTAGAGGGTCCTGTGGGGTGGCCCTCCACCCACTGGCACAACTTCCCTTATCTCAGAATCCTTCTCTGAGCAGTGAGGGGTCCTCAGCTTCCTTAAAACTTCCAGAAGGGGGAAGCCGGGATGGCTCAGTGGGTTAAGCGCTCACTTTGCAGCGCTGGGGACCAGGGATCGAATCCCGGCCTCGGCCCGTGCGGAACCATGTGCTGAACTGGGAGCTCCCCCAGTTCAGTTCTCTCTCTATCTCTGTCTCTGTATTTCTCTCTCTCTCTGTCAAAATAAATAAATAAATAAAATAAAAAAAAAAATATTTTAAAAAAACTTCCAGAAGGAGGGATCTAGCTAGGTCTTTTCTGGAACCTGGGCAGGCCTTTTACCGCCTCAGGATCTCAGCATATTCTTCAGTTTTTTTTGTTCAAAATGTTTGAAACATGGGGAAGCCGGGATGGCTCAGTGGGTTAAGCGCTCACTTTGCAGCCCCAGGGACCGAGGATTGAATCCCGGCCCCGGCCCGTGCAGACCCACGTGCTGAACTGGGGAGTGCCCCCAGTTCAGTTATCACCGGGGTGAGGCCCCAGCCCAGTTCCTGCCCTGTGCAGCCCCGTGCCCACCTGTGGAATGAAACTATGTGGAAAAACCAATGATGTGCAACTATGGAGACTGTTCTGGGCCCTCCCCCTTCTCTCTGTCTCTGTATCTCTCTCTCTCTCTGTCAAAAACAATAAAAAATAAATCTTAAAAAAAAAAATGTTTGAAACATTTCCCCCTGTCCCGTCCCCCCGTCCCCCCAATAATGAAAGTATCTCATGCTCATTAAAGAATTTGGAGAACACAGAAAATGTAATTAAGAAAATAAGAGTCACCTATAACTCCACCCCTCAGAAAGAAGAGCCGTGTTAACATTTTGGGCCATGTCTTTCCACTTTTGGTTCTATGCAGTATGTACATATTTTGACATTGTTAGATTCCATCACTGTGAAAACTAGATTTTTAGTATCTCCTCAGTCTTCATTAGCTGCAGCCAGAGGCAGCTGAGATCAGCAAAGTTGCTGGCTGGTGTCTGTTCCCTGCTCCGGGCGGTGGGCACACTCAAGGCCCTTGCTGATCCTGGTGAAGAGCCCCCTTTCCCGCTCAGATATTTTTCTGTCACGTTCTCAGTAGCTCCCTGAAGCCAGCTTTCCCTCTCATTTTAGTTGAGCTCCATTTCATGGGGCTTAGGAATTGACTCCTGTTGGAATTGGAAGAGTTATCGAATGTGAGGGGCAGGGTGGCCTCCTGGGTGGCCTTTCTCTGGTTCCAGCACTCTGACCAATTATCAGCCCCTAAGCTACTCCTGGGAGTTAGCTTCTGGGGACCTGCTGAGGTGAATCCATTCCAGCAAGCAGGCCACACTGGTTCCTCATGGGCCCTGAGGGCAGTGGGGCAACCTGGATTGCAAATGGGGAGCAGAGAGCACCCTGGAGTTGCCGGTCTGGAAAACCAGGGCACTGGGTCAGTATGGCCAGATTAATGATTGATTGGAAAGCATGGGATAAATTCAGTCAGACCTGTTCTCCCATGGCCTCCCTCACTGCTGATCCTGAAAGCACTTGCCAGAGACATGGGGCAACCTCTGCCTTTTATCTGGAAGTTGCTGGCCCTCACCGCCCTGTGGTGGGGGAAAAGGAGGAAATGGCCGCAATGGAGTGAACTGCAGAGTGGCTGTTGGGGGAGGAAGAGGAAGTGGAAGAGGCTGTTCAGGCTCATCTCTCTGAACAGAGAAGCACAAGGCAGCGTAGGGAGCTCCCTGCCAGTTCTCTGCTCCCACAGCTGATTGTAAAGCAAGAAATTGGGGAAGTCTGTTTAAGTCCCTGAAATTTTAGTAGCCAGCACATTTCTAGAGCTGGAACATCACTTGCTCCATGTGATCCCCTAGGGATCTCCAACAGCGATGAAAACAGCAGCAGCCACAGCCCCTCTTTGTGGGACACTTACTATATACCGAGGGCTAGGAAACAGTTGCTGAGCAGCTAGTTAAGCCTCACAACAGCAGCTCAGGTTAGGGGGTAGCATCTCAATTTTAAGGCTAAGAAACTCTGAGGGGTTAGTGTCTTCTAATCACAGAGAAGGAGGGGCAGAGGTAGGGTTTGAACCCAGGCCTGACACAGAAGTCGATGGAATGAACTTCTGTGGAGTATTGTATCTCGATGGCAGTAATACATGAGAGCTGATACATTGGCACATGCTATGACTGATAACAATGACAGCGGTTAAAGTCTTTAGTCTGTTTATTTGTTCAATAAAGTATATGTTGAGCACCCACTAAATGGCAGGCACTGTGCCAGGTGCTGGGGACCTACCTCAGCAAGATAGAGGGCATTGCCTGAGAGACTAATAACATGGGGGGCCAGAGCAGTTAACAGACAGTGCCGTTTGATACAGTCATCACAGATCTGGGGGGCCTGGATCGGGGTTGGGGCAGGAAGGAACAGAATGGGGCTGGTCAAGGAGAGCAGGTGCAGGTAAAGGAGCAAGGTAAAGGGGTAGGTGCAGCAGGGTCTTGAAGGAGAGTGGGCCTTAGACAGTAGAGGGGGCAGCATTCCAGGCTGAGGCCAGTAGAGGCCCTGTGTTCATGATGTGATGCTGGAACATGGGCCTAGTATAGGGTGACCAGACGTCCCGCTTTTGGCAGGACAGTCCCGATTTTTAACAAATTGTCTCGCATCCCACAGCGTTTTAAAAAAGTCCTGATTTTTGGAAAGAATGCACGACAAGCTAGGGAACGGCGGGAGATAGACCAAATTTTTAATCAAGAACCCCCTCCCTCCTGGTCAATGGTGTCCCGCTTTACCAATGTTAAAATCTGGTCACCCTAGCCTAGTAGGATGGGGCTGGAGGGCCAGAGCTCATGACTGCCTTTAGCACACAACATTAGCTTCTGGCAGAGAGTATCTAGAAGGGCTTTGACCAGCGTGTTCCTGACACAGATAGTGAGGAACTGCCAACTAGATAGACAATTCAGGTGTGATGGCTTCAGAATGAGGCCAAGAGCAACTTCCAGATCTCTGGGGTCCCAGTGAGGCTGGGACATGCCAGCTTCTGGTCCAGTTGTACCCAGCACCACATGTGAGGTACACAGTGTGGTGATTAGGACTTGAGCCAACCTGCCAGGACTCATATCCTGCTCCTTCGGTTAATGTGTAAACTGGAACCAGCTACTGCCCTCTGTACTAGTTTCCTCATCAGTTAAATGGGGATAGGAACAGTACCTGACCCTTAGGGTTGTTGTGAGGATGGGATGTGTCAGTATACATAAAGACTGGTATGTAATAAGCTTTGGAGAATAGAAGCTGTTACCATTGCGATGGAAGTGGTCAAGCCAAGGCTCTGGAGCTGTGCCCGGGCTTGGGCCCTGGTGTAGGCTGCACCACAGGGTGGATGACCCCACTCAGCATAAAGCCTGTGCATGGATGTCAGAGAAGCTCCATTTTCTGAGGACAGCTAGCCTCAGTGGGAAGGATTAAGGCCCCAGATCAGGCCTCTCTAGAGCTCTGGGTCATTTCAGTTAAACCCCTAACTCGCTCTGCCCATGAAACTGACCTGCCCAGTGGGAAGTGAATGGAGTTGTGCTTCTCCTCCCACTTAACTCCAACAAGGCCTGAGTTTCCTCTTGGGGCAGGGGAATGGGTGTTGGAATGGGCTGCAGGTGTGTGTATGTGTGCACACCAGAATCAGAACAGTCCAGGCATTTGTTTTATAAGAAATTCTTTTGCTGGAGGCTCCACGTTTTTTTGTAAGATTTATTTACTGGGGTTTTTGTTGTTGTTTGTTTTTTTGACAGAGACAGAGTGAGACAGAGATAAGAGGGAGGGTCCAGGGCAGTCTCCACAGTTGTATGCCATCAGCTTTTGACATGGTTTTGTTCTACACAGGTGGGTGGGGGCTGCGCAGGGTGGGAACTGGGCTGGGGGCCTCCCGCATGGGAGGCACATCTCCTTGAGCCAGGGGCTGAACTAGGGGGCGAGAACTGATCTGGGAGCTTCCCACATGGGAAGCACACCTCAGTTCAGCATATGGGTCCCCACGAGCTGGAACTGGGATTCGATCCTCGTTCCTCAGGACT
Source organism: Craseonycteris thonglongyai (assembly GCA_004027555.1). NCBI lineage: Eukaryota > Metazoa > Chordata > Mammalia > Chiroptera > Craseonycteridae > Craseonycteris > Craseonycteris thonglongyai. Next base: position 797 of record PVKE010024093.1, on the reverse strand, counting down.
GTAAGGCAAGTGCTTAACCCACTGTGCCATCCCGGCTTCCCCATGGAGGCTCCACTTTTTGTCCAAGGGGAAGCAGAGCAGGCCCCACTCATTCTGGCTGCAGGACCCTTGTCCTGTCTGAGGACAGCACCAGCCTTTTACATGGGGTGAAGCTATCACATGATCTGAGGGTTTCTGGCTCAGGCACTGTGCTGGGCTCAGGGCCAGTAACAAAAACCAGGATTTCTCAGCCACAAAGTAAAAGTTAAACCTGGTTCCAGAGTGTACTGTTTTTAGTGCTAGACCTAAGAAAAGGAAGAGGAGAATAGAATTCATTGCAGGGTCACTGGCTGGTGGCATGGCACTACCTACGAAAATCGGGCTTGTGAACCTGGGCCTAGTGAGGTGGGGGAAGTGCAAGGGGGTCAAAATAGCTCCTGGCTGGACAAGCTGAGAACAGTGGTAAGGGTGGGACAGCCTTGGCGCTGGGCAAATGGCAGACCTCAGCTATAGATGGAACAATCAGGGCTGTGTGAAAATGGGTGGCTTCTGGCAAAATGCAGGGATAAGCACAGTACAGTGGTTACATGTAAATATGAAGTGGCCCAAGGGATGTGTGCTGGTTTTACAACAACCACATTGTGGCTTTCCTCCCTGTTCAGTTGATGTCCTTAAGAGGTCACAGCCAGAAGAGGCAATTCCAGGCTGGGGAGGAACACCCACCTGGAATCCAGGGACCCCAGCCCTAAATCCAAAATTCTAACCCCCTGGTGTCCAACCTTTTGGCTTCCCTGAGCCACATTAGAAGAAGAATTGTC
>PVKE010024092.1:0-24084 GCA_004027555.1 Craseonycteris thonglongyai | reverse complement strand
CTGTACCAGTTTACATTCCCACCAGCAGTGTATGAGGGTTCCTTTTTGTCCACAGCCTCTCCAGCACTTGTTATCCCTTGTCTTGTTGATTATAGCCATTCTAACAGGTGTAAGATGGTATCTCATTGTGTTTTTTATTTGCATCTCCCTAATTGCTAGTGATGTGGAGCATTTTTTCATATATCTGTTGGCCATATGTTTGTCTTCCTGAGAGAAGTGTCTGTTAAGGTCATCTGCCCATTTTTTAATTGGATTGCTTGTTTTTTTCTTGTTGAGTTGTACAAGTTCTTTATATATTTTTGTAAAAATCTATCTTGAAAAAGTGTCGGAAAATCGAATTTTTTAGGTACCACATGTATGGAATGCTGCTATCAAAAGTTGGGTCTGGAAATTTATTTTCTTCATGAGCCTATATCTTGAAAACTTAATAAATGATTTAAAAAATAAAAAATAGTTTTGAACATATATTTTACTTATCTACCCATACCTCGGTGGAATGCACCTTATACTGAAACACAGTGTACAAACATAGTATGCATTTCACACCCCTTCTTCCCCCTTAGACTACGCCTATGACAACAAGTCGATCGCGACACACTTTTAAGATAAAAAGTAGATCTTATATACAGAAAAGTTGGCCACCCCTGGTCTCGAATGTCTTGCTGTCATCTGGCTTCCATAGTCAGAAAGGCCTCCATGACCATTCCACCCCAATCATTCATCAGCCCAGTCATTAAACAGATGTCAAGTCAGCACTGAGATAATCTTCCCATAAACCCCAGACACAGTTTGAGTTTTCTATATACAAAGCATCCCTTGCCCATTGCTGCCATCCTAGACCATCATCCTCTGGACATTGTTAGGGACAGCACTGGCTATAGAAGAATGTTACTAATTTCACTAATGTTACAAATTTTTTAAGAAACAGTGATCCTTGAGGTTGTAACTTAACACACACATACACACACACACACACACACACACACACACACACACAAGTAAGGGGCCACATGGGAATTGAGGCTGAAATGTCCCAGTCTCCAAGTGCTGTAACCTGGTCTATATTTATAGCTTTATTGGGATATAATTGATATATACCATTGTATAAGTTTAAGGTATACAATATGATAATTTCATACATATATTGCAAAATGCTTACCTCAATACAATTAGTTAATACAATGTTCACCTTATTTGCTATCGATATGGTGGGAACCTTAAAGATCTACTCTCACACTGTGGTATAGGTGCCTGACATTATGCTTCTGGTTACTGAGGCAACCATTTCAAAGATGTTCATATCAAATAAACATATTTCCAGCTGTCTGACACACCTACTAATAAAACAAATAGGAAAGAAACCAGGCTGCCCTTCAGTTTCATGATGAGAAAGTGCTGACTAACCTAGAGAATGTACTGCTTGGGTGACCCTACTGTTCCTTTCCTATGCTCTAATTCCCATAGTTGTGTTTTAAATTCGCCAATAAATGGTGAAACTACAATATACCAGAGAGCCCACCTTGGGACCCCAATAAAGGCAGAGCTCCAAGACTGTGCTCCCTCCTTCACTCTCTTTCTGCAACCTGACAGTGACTCTTGGGCATGCTACGTACACCTCAGGACCTCTGAGAGATCTATCTTTTCTTTAAACTTCACTGATGATTTTTTGCATAGGACCATTCTGTCATCACATGAGGAACCATAAGGGCTAGTCTGACACAACACCGGCTCTGGTCAGGGAAACCTCTGTGCGGGCTTTCCACAAGGAGGAGTATGGGCCCAGGGTAAATACTCAGACATTCCTAGTTGACAGTGTTCCAGTACTGCCATTAAGCTAAGACTGACAAATCATAGCTACTTTCAAGCATAAAATACATGTTGTTAACTCTAGTAACCATGCTAGACATTATATCCTCAGAACTCATTCATCTTACAACTGAAAGTCTAGCCTTTGATCTACACTGTCCCATTTCCCCTACCCCACAACACCATTATATACCTTGTTTTTATGTTCAGTGGTTTTAGATTTCACACAAAAGTGCGATCATACAGTATTTTAATTTCTCTACCTGACTTAATTCACTTAACATAAAACTTTCAAAGTCCATTCATGTTGTTGCAAATGGCTGGATTCACTTCTTTCTTATGGCTGAATGACATTCATATATATCTGGGGGGAATATCCAGCCATAAATACTTCTATTTTTCAAATTACATGGCACACATGTGCATGTGCATATACACACACACACACATACACACACATATGTGCATGAGCGCATGTGATTTTAAACTTTATTACAAAGCTATAGGAATAAAAAAAAGGATGGCACTGGCATAAAACAGACACATAGCTGAATGGAACAAAATAGAGCCCATAAATAAATCTGCACATGTAGGGTTAATTAATTAATGACAAAGGAGCCAAGAATATACAATGGGGAAAAATGAGTCTCTTAAATGAATGGTGTTGGGGAAACTGGACAGCTAATACATGCAAGAGAATGAAACTGAACCACTATCTTATACACAAAAAAGAACTCAAATGGATTAAAAACTTGAATGCAAAACCTAAAACCATAAAACTCCTGAAGAAAACATAGATAATAAGCTCTTTGACATTTTTTGGATCTGACTTCAAAAGCAAAGGCAGCAAAAGCTGAAATAAACATGAGACTGTATCTAACTAAAGACCTTTTGCACAGCAAAGGAAACCATCAACTAAATGGAAAGGAAACCTATAAAATGGGAGAGGAATCTTAACAACTTATTTATCTGATAAGGCAGGAGTCCCCAAACCTCAGGCCATGGACCAGTATTGGTCTGTGGCCTGTTAGGAACCGGTCCACACAGCAGAGGGTGAGAGGCAAGCAAATGAGTGAATTTCATCTGTATTTATAGCTGCACCCCATCTGTCACATTACTACCTGAGCTCCACCTGCTGTCACTCAGATCAGTGGTGGCATTAGATGTTCATAGGAGCGTGAACCCTATTGTGAACTGCACATGGGCATCTCCCTTCAACCCTCTACCTCATCCATGGAAACAGGGACTTTGACTAGTCCCTGGTGCCACAAAGGTTGGGGACTGTTGTGATAAAGGGTTAGTATTCCTTATAAAGTACTCGAGTAACTCAATAGTAAAATAATGATAATGATAATAATAATAATAATAATATCCAGTTAAAAATGGCAAGGAATTAAATAGACATTTTTTCCAAAGAAAACAATAAAATGGCCAACAGGCATATAAAAAATGCTGAACATCACTAGTTATTAGGGAAATGCAAATCCAAACCACAATGATATATACTACCTCTTACCCATTAAAATGGTTATTATCAGAGGTGGGAACTAACAATTGTGGGGGAGGCTATGAAGAAAAGGGAAACCTCAAACACTGTTAGTAGTAAACAGATATAGCCTCTAAGGAGAAACGGAGGTTCCTCAAAAATTAAAAATATTACTACCATCACCTCTAGCAACTCCACTACTACGTATTTATCCGAAGAAAGCAAAAACACTAACTGGAAAAGGTATAAACACCTTTATGTTGTTGTTGTGTTTTTTTGGTGTTGTTGTTGTTTGTTTCTTTAAGTTTTTTTTTTAACTGAACTGGGGGCCTCACCGCATTCGGGAAGCACACCCCAGTTCAGCATGTGGGTCTGCCTGAGCCGGAGCCAGGATTCGATCCTTGGTCCTCGGGGTTTCAAAGCGAGTGCTTAGCCCACTGAGCCATCCCAGCTTTCCCAACACCTCTATGTTTATTGAAGCAATATTTGCAATAGCTAAGATATGGAAAAAAACTAAACTTTCCATTTATGTCAAATAGATTTTTTAAAGTATGGTACACAAACATGTGCACACATGCATGGTGAAACCCTGCTCAATGATTATAAAGAAACAAATCTTTCCATTTGTGACAACATGGATGGCTGTTGAGGTAATCATGCTAAGTGAAATAAGTCAGGCAGAAAAAGACAAATTCCATACAATTTTACTTATTATGTATGTGGAATCTAAAAGAAAGAAAGAAAAATCAACAAACATAACAAATTCACAGTGAACAGAATTGTGGTTCCAAGAAAGAAGAAAGCTAGGGGGTGGGCAAAATATGTAAAGAAGGTCAAAGAGGTACAAATTTCCAATTATAAAATAAGTAAGCCCTAGGAATTTAATGTATAGCACAGACACTAAAGTCAATAATACTGTAATGCATATTTGATGGTTGATATAAAAATAAATCCCAAAAGTTCTCATCATAAGAAAAAAGTTTTTATAACTCTGTATGGTTATGGATGGCAACTAGACTTATTGTGATCATTTCACAACGTATACAATTGTCAAATCATTATGTTGTTTATGTGAAACTAATAGGTTATATGTTAATTATACCTCAATAAAAATGCAATTGTGATCTAGCAGAGTAAAATTTATAGAGACTAAAAGTAGAATAATGGTTGCCAGGAACTGAGGGTGGGAGGTGAATAAGGAGTTAATGTTTAATTATTATTTTGGAGGATGTAAAAGTTCTGGAGATCTGTTGCATAACAATGTGAATGTACTTAACTATACATTTAGAAATGTTTAGGGGGAAGCTGGGATGGCTCAGTGGGTTAAGAGCTTGCTTTGCAGCCTTGGGTTCTGAGAATCGAGTCCTGGTCCTGGCACTGACCCATGTGGAACCATATGCTGAACTGGGATGTGACTCCAGTTTGGTTCTCGATGGGGTAACTTCCCATGTGGGAGGCTCCCCGGTTCAGTCCCCAGCTCATGAGGGCATGTCTGCCATGCAGGAGGTCATGGCCCAGTCCCCGCCCTGTGCAGCTGCTGCCCACCTGTGTGGAACAAAACCATGTTGAAAACTGATGACATACAACTATGGAGAATGTTCTGGGCCCTCCCACTTCTCTCTTTCTCTCTTTCTATTTCTCTGTCTCTCTGTCTTTCTCTCTCTGTCAAAAACAATAAAATAAATCTTAAAAAACAAAAAACAAAATGGTTAAGATAGTAAATTTCATGTAATGTGTATTTTACTACAATTATATTTTTTTATAAAATAAAAAATATAATAAAATAAATCCCTTTCAATTTCCCAGAAGGAATATGTCACTGTGCTTGGAGATTTCCAAAGAGTGAGTTATTTAAAATATTGCTAAAAGTTTAATGCAATTTGAGAGCCTCCCCCAAGGGGAAAAAAATGTAACTGAGATAGAATTTTATTTTCACAATCATATTTTCTTCATTTTGAATAAACACTGCATCTACAAGCTACTGCAGTAGGATGTATTTCTTTACCATATTTAATATTCAAAATCCATTCATGTAACACTATAGCATAGTATTTGTTTATAGAATAGCAAAATACCAGATAAGAACAAATGAAAAGCTTTTATATACCCACTGAAAAGACTTTAAACATGAGCCTACATGTGGAAGGTGAGTGCCCCTCACAATCTCTTCATAAATGTTGCTCTCCCTACTTCCACAGAGACCTAAGAATGACCCCAGCCAGGGCACAAAGGCTACCTTTCCACACTTCCCAGCTGACTCAAAACAGATGACACCTATTCATTGGCTTAATAAAACACAGCAGGGAACCTGGGCAGGAAAAATAATCTCTCCACAGCATATGCAAAAGGTGATGACAGCTTATCATGGTTTCCAGCTGTGGACCCTTACAAGGTGATCTCATGCACTGTTTTCAAAAATGGGATTCTTGGGGTACATATCACTGGGGAGAATTTCAGAATCTCTTCCAAGGTGAGGGCCTTCATCCTCTGAAGCAATTTCAGACTCAAACATCTGCTGCAGCAAGGTATCCACAGTTCTGTATTCTAGGAGGAAGAAGAAAGAGGCATGTGGGAGGGGCATGTGTTGGGGCCTGAGGAGGGCATTCAGCCTGAGAATAACTGGGCTTTCCTAAAGAATGGCCTCTGAGCTAAAGACCAAGCTCTGAGCACAGCAGCCAAACACTCTGTGAATGGAGAGACAAAGAAGTCAGGAAGAGTCACCCCTGTCTCCTGATGGTGATCCCACAGGGCTCCCCAGCCATTATAGGTTCTGGAGACCAAGGAGAAGGTCCTCCATAAAGGATGAGGAGGACAGCTGCCTCCTAGGGGCTTCATGTTCAAACCACCCACCTGCAATCTATACTGCATTCTTTAGTCTGAGTTTATCATAGGAACCACAACCAATGTCAACTGACACTCAGATGTTCGGGCTGACTCAGCCAATCATTAATCCATTAAGAATTAATAAAGTAATTAAACAAACAGCTGTGAAGACACCCATGTCCCAGGCACATTGTTGGACCTGGGCACAAAACAGAGAATAAAAGACACGACTTTGCAGAAATGGAGCCTCAAGTCTGCAAGAAAGACAAATGGTGACCAAAGAGTAAGTGGTGAATGTACCCCTGATATGCACTGAAGGGGGTTGGGGTGGAGAGAGAGTGAGACAGGGGAGAAACAGCATCCGCAAAGCCCCATGACTGGACCGGGTAGCAGAGCAAGACATTCACAGCTGGCAGGGGCATGACACTCAAGGGGAAGGGGACAAGCTGAGCTTTAAAGAAACCAGGTGTGCTCCTCAGAGGCTACGGCAGGGGGCCTTATCCTTATCTTTGAGCAAGAGGAGGCCACTGAGTCCAATTTGATTCTGGACACATCTCACTGGCTGCTGTGAGAAGGATGCAGTGGAGAAAGTTTTGCATTGAGTTAAAACTTACTTTTGGATGCAATTCTGAAGTACAATCCTTTCAAGGCCTTCCTTTTGTTGTCTCCATCATTCCCACTAACACCACTGACCTTGGCGTCCATGTTATCAGGGAGCTCCCCATCTTGCATGTCTTCCCTTCAAGGAGGAAGAGACAACATGAAAATGGTCAGGTCTCTGAGCCAAGTCATTTACATATCCTCCTGGCCATGGCCCTGGGTTACTCTCTAGCCACATCCAGAGTTCTCATCCAGTCAGCAAGGGTCCCTGAGAGCTGGCACATAGGACCAGCTGGTGCCATGAGGCATGCAAGAATTAAATACAGCCATGACATTTTCTGCATATTACACTTCTAAATGTCTGTGAGAAACATCAAGGGACACACGCTACTCACTCTTGGATTCCTACACCAAGCTCTTGAATCTTCTTCTCAATAGCAGTTTCTACTTCACTTTTTTCTAATGAATAAGCCACAAAAAATGCCTCCAAGATGAATGCTATGAAGATACTGAGAAAGAGTCAGAGGGAGAGAGTGTAAGTTAGTTAGCAGTAGTTCAGGTAACAGGGAATCCTGGCTCCAAAGAGCATCTGAACCCATATAAAAAGGCAGCCTACTGTTATTAAAAAAAAAAAAAATCCACACAAAAAAGGGGAGGGTGACAAACACACAAAACCCCTTTCAAAGACTGGACACAACTTTTGTTCATGTGAAAAACCATCTTCCCATACATCCTATTTAAATAATGAATACTTGGAAGAAATGCAGTTTATTTTAAGGAGAGTCTTATTCCAAATCATTGCTAGGAGATGATTCTCCAGGAATAACTCAGGTTCCTGTGCAGTCTGAGAAAAGACACTGAGAGTCAACTTAGGAATGTCTGTCCCAGAAGACATTCCAGGACAATAAATCTGTGATGCCTCCCTCCCCAGACAGCCCAGGGCAGCAAAGACAAAGCCCTCCCTATTTGCTCCCCAGAGATGTGCTCATGTTCCAGAGTAGAAATCAAGAGTAGGAACCCTCTCTCTCTGGAGGGAAAAGTGGGCAGGCCCCCCTGCAGCCTCACATAGATTAGAGCCCCCACCCCCCACTTCCCTCAGTGCAGCCCACTCCAACTGGCTCAGTGGAGGTTAAAGTTCAGGGAATGGACACAAAGCTTGTGCTATAAGTAATAATCTACTTTTGTCTCTGAGCCAAAATGTTGCACTTCAGTCAGTGCATGTCCATGGCATATACATGCAGACTGACCTGTTAGCATGCCAGGAGAGGAGACTCTCAGACCCTTCATGGTTCCTGACTTAATGATATGAGGGAGCCCATGGCTGTCCTAGCACCCTCCATGCTTGTGAGATGATAGAAGGGAAAAATTCCTACAGCCTTTTTGTATTCTTGCCTTGGCTTGTCCCAGCCTCTGACAGCCTCTCTCAGCCACTCACGGAGCACTTCCCTTTTGTTCCTACTGTGTCTTCCATTCAGGCCATGTAGGCTGTGCAGCCTGGTGAGAGCCACCACAGAGTTTCACTTTCCATCCCATAGGTTAGGACAGTGTTGAGGCAAAGTCAGCAGGCCCAGATGTGACAAGGGAGGCACTGGTGCTGAGCTGTCATCCTAAGACCTGAAGGCCCATGATCTGAGAGAGGAGTGACAACCTGAACACAACTCAGGTTGGAACAGAATCCCAGTAATCAGGGACTCAGATACAGGTCCACAAGGAACCAGGGCCCTGAAACCAGAGGTTCTTAAGTAGGAAGGAAAGCCCTTAGCAGGGTGAGATGTCACACTTTCAAAGAGCGATTGAACTCTCCCCTGGTACAGGGTCAGGATGGACCTGGAACCAATAAAGGAAATTTCTCAGGGGCACATTTCCCTTCTACCAGAGCAAGACAGGAATAATCAGAGCCAGACAATGAGGTACTGGCTGTCTGAGGTTCTAAAGTGTCCCAGCAGGTGGGTGGGTTTAACAGAGGGCAAACACAGCTAACAGGGCTGTTGTAAAGATGGTCTAACCCTGGTGGGGAAGAGTGGGGACACTGACCTAAACTCAGAGTCTTTATGCCCCAAACAACAGTGAGGCTGTGAGATGTGTGCTACACACTGATGTACATGGCATGGCAAACACTGTGGGCCAAGCTTGTATCTGAACAAAAGGAAGAGCCCTCTCCTGCAGCATCTGGCAAGGGGATGGTCCCAAGGAGAAGCAAGGGTGAGCATGGTGCACACAGTTATGCTTTAGGAGAGGGAACTTGATATGCCAATTAGGAGGAGCAAACTCACTTCACAACAAGGATTACGACCACAACGTGGAAGCTGATGAAGTACAACTTTGCTGCCTGGTGAGTTACAAGGGCGAAGCCATCCGCCAGGAGTAGGAAGCTAAGGAACTGAACCTTCTAGAAACTGGTGGGTCACTGAGTTCAGGGATGCCACAGCTGACCCCACTCCCATAGGGACTCCCAGCGCTGCCTGCAGCAGCCCCTTGTGCATCTGAGCATCTCCCCCAAAGGATATTGTGCCACTGGTTGACCACCGTGAGCTCCATGAGCATGATGAGCGTGGAGGCAAGGTCATTGAAGTTGTTCTTGCAGTACCCACCCCGGGCAAACGCCGAGTCCTTGAGGGCCAGGTTCCCACACACCAGGGCGTCAGGAGTTGTGAGATTCAGGCCAAAGAAATGAACTTTGCCATGGAACATTTCCATCCCAATGATGGCAAACACATAGTAGACCACCTAGAGGGGCAGAATGGGCACACACACTGTGGGATGGCAGGGCTGAGTGTGCAGGAGACAGGAGCTCCGGGACAGCATTGGGCCCTGGTCCAGGGCCCAGCAGGCAGTGCTCAACTCTCATTTCCAGGATAGCTCCTCCCTGACCAAGAGTTCCAGCAGCAGTGGGCAGACTGTGGGAACCACAGTCAACGGGCTACCTGTTGGGCAAGCCTAAACTGTCCATGAGTGGACAGGGGACACAGTAAACTGACCTCTCTCATAGGCTCCATTAGTAAACTCAAAAATGGAGCTTCTATCAAGTTAGAGGTTTAAGTAGTCCAAACATAACAGCTGGTTCTCTAGGGAAAAAAAAATTAATAAAGTTGGATATTTTTATTTTTAAGAATTTATTTTATTGAGAAAAGGTAAGAGGGAGAGAAAGAGAAGGGAGGAATACCCAGAGCAGTCTCCATAGTTGTATATCATTAGTTGTGACATAGTTTTATTCCACACAAGTGGATGTGGAGCCACACAGGGTGGGAACCAAATCAGTGCCTCCTGCATGGGAGATGAGAACCTTTGCCGCTGAGCCATCCCTGTGATCACCAGTTGTGTCACAGTTCAGCATATGGGTTTGAGTGGGCCAGGGCTGAGAATGGTACCCTGGACATTATATTTGATAGGCAAGTGCCCAACTACTAAGCTATTCCAGCATCCCCAAAAGTTGGATACTTAACTTTTTTTAACACCAAAATAAATTCCAAAGGTACCAAAGGTTCAAAAATCTAAAACAAACCCATACAGGAACTACCAAAAAAAAGTAGAAAAAGACCTTACTAAGCATGACATAGAACCTACAAACTATAAAAGATTAACAAGTATGACTATAATTTATTTAAACTTATATACAGCCAAAAAAAGTGCCTTTATGTAAAAAAAAAAAAACCCTCCTCCCCAAATAACGCAAAATAATATAATTGCAGCCATCATCAAGATGGTAGCATAAGAGGACCTCTTGAAACCTTTCCTGGAAAGAACAAAAAATTAAACAACTAACATCTAACTAGAAAATCCCTAAGCAACACACAGCCTCAGCTGAGAGACCCACTCATCACAAGAAAATACCTAAAGCTGGAGAAAGGGAGGCAAATGAGAGAAAAGAAAGGGAGCAGTGTGGAGAAACGCTGCAGAGTGCGACCCAGACATCTACCTGGGGACCAACCCAGTGACTGACCGGGAAACCAGCAGAGGAGAGATTGGATGAGGTGGGAGCGTGGGAGTGTGGGTTCAAGTGCAGAACAACTCTGGGTGGATTGGAGGCTGATAACCAACAAAAGCAGAGGCACAGGCAGCCAGAACACAGGACAGACAGCAGAAGCAGGTGTGGCTGGCTGTAGCATGATTCTGCAGCAAGAATGCAGGGAGAAGAGCCATATTGTGGCATGGGCAGCCATAGCGTGGAGCAGGTGGCCAGAGTGAGGCATCAGCAGCAGATGAAAGGCAGCACGAAGCATGGGTCTGGCTGCCAGAATGTGTGTCAGGAGGCTGAAACATGAGGCCTGTACACCATAAGGCCAGCGACCACAGGGGAAATTGGGTGACCAAAGTGCATTCCAGAAGCTGGAGTGCCTGTGGCAGGAGTGTGCTGGCAGCTGAAGCAGAGTGGCCCTTAATGACATACAGCGGTCAGCCAGAGCACTGTGAGGCTTTGGACACAGAACCTGACTGCTTTCCCTTGCTCTCTCCCAAAGTTTTCCCCTGACCCCCACCCCAGCTCTGCCCAGTGCCTGCGTTCAGTCAGTAAGCTACTGCCAGGAACAATTATTACTCTGTGGTACAAACAGACATGCACCTTTGCCAACAAACCCTGCCCCAACCTTCCCCCTGAAGCTGGTAGGGGGATCCAGGGTAATGGTTAAGCATGAGCATGGCAGCTTCTGACTACAGCAGGATCTCAGAGGCATACAATACCATTGCCCACCATATCCTCCGAAAGTGTAGGCACACAGAGACCAAGGCAAATGAGTCAAAGAGAAGCCCACCTTCTAAGAACTCTCCCACTGTGAGAATACTGAATAACCAAGATAAAATGTTGTAAGATGCTATAGTAACACCATCTAGGAAGCGAGAAAAAGATCTCTTCACATATACCAGGGAAACAGTCCTTATACCCAGGAAGAGAAAGACTCCAACAGAAATGAGTATCCTAGTGAACAAAGATGCTCAGAAAGAAAATGAAAAATCTCCAAGAAAGGAACTTTAAGATATGGAAACATATGAGCTAAATGATACAGAATTCAACACTGCAATTCTAAGAACACTCTAAGGGGTCAAGAAAATTGGTGAAGTGCTCAGAGGGAGCTAAATGATCTCAGAAAGGAACTCTATGAACAAAAGGAATACTTTAATGAAGAAATTAAAACTATAAAAAAGAATCAAATAGAAATTCTGGAGATAAACAACACAACAGAATACATAGCATAGGAAGCAGAGCGCACCAGATTGAGAAAAGAATTAGTGAAATTGAAGATAGAAATTTGGAAATGTCACAGAAGGAAGAAGAAAGAGAGACTTGAGAGTTAAAAGAAATGAAAGATCTTTGTAAGAACTATTTGATTCCGTTAGAAAGAGTAACGTAATAATAGGTATTCTGGTGAGAGCAGAGGATAGTCTAGGCACAGAAAATTTGCTCATATAGTAGATGAGAGCTTCTTAAATTTATGGAAAGAACCCAAACCTCAAATTCAAGAAGGAAACAAGACCCCCAGTTACTAATATCCTAGCAGACCTTCTCCAAGGCACTTTATACAAAAAATGTCAAAGGTTAAAGATAAAGAAAGCATCCTCAAGTCAGCCAGAAAAAAGAATACCATAACCAATTTTTTAAAAGGAGGGGGGCATCAAACTGTCATCATATTTCTCAGCAGAAACTCTACAAGCCAGGAGGTAATGGAATCAAGTATTCAGAATATGGAAGGAGAGAAATTACCAGCCAGGAATCATCACCCAGCAAAGTTATCCTTTAGATGTGAGGAAGAAATAAAGACCTTTTCAAACATACAGAACCTGAGGGAATTCTCCAGCACATGGCAGGCATTTCAAGAAATACTGAAGGAAGGTATTGGACCTGAAACAAAAAGTAAAAATAAATAGGGGTAAACTGGGGAAACAAAAGCATAAAAGCAGAGGTAGTAACAGTTTAAACTTCCAAAGTGAATGGAGACAAGAAGCATACTTAAGGAAAGAAACCACTACATATATGAAACTTCCTTTTACACAAACTTCATGGTAACCACGCAAAAAGAATTTATAACTGAGACACATAATAAAAACACAGATAAAAAGCAAACAAGTGAAAAACAGAAAAGAATCAAACACCATCAATAACTGAAAATAACTAAAAGAAAAAAGCAAAGAAAGAATCAAAAAATGAAGGAATCAAAAAAAGAACTACCAGGAAACAAAAGATAAAATGGCTATAAAAAATCCTTATATATCAATCATCACCTAAGTGTAAATAGACTTAACTCACCAATAAAATGACACAGAGTAGGGGAAGATGGGATGGCTCAGTGGGTTAAGTGCTCAATTTGCAATCCCGGGGTCAGAGGATTGAATCCCGTCCCCGGCCCATGTGGATCCATATGCTAAACCATGGTGTGACCCCTGTGTGGTTCTCGCTGAGGCGAGCTTCCCATGTAGGAGGCCTTGCAGGGTTGTACCTCCTATGCAGGAGCCCTCGGCTTGGTTCCTGCCCCACGTGGCCACCATCCACCTGTGTGGAATGAAATTATGTCAAAAACTGATGACATACAACTATGGAGACTATGATGGGAAGTCCCCCTTCTCTTTCTATCTCTTGCTGTCTCTGTCTCTCTCTGTCAAAAACCAATAAAAATAAATAAATAAATAAATAAATAAATAAATAAATAAATAAATAATAAAAAAGACAGAATAACACACTGGATTAAGTAACAAAACCCAACCTTATGCTGTCTCCAAGAGACACACCTCAACCACAAGGACAAACACAGACTCAAAGTGAAAGGGTGGAAAACAGTAATTCAAGCAAATAGCATCCAGAGAAATGCAGGGGTGGCCATACTTACATCTGATGAAACAGACTTCAGGATCAAAAAAGTAATAAGATGCAAGATGGACATTTCATAATGATAAAGGACACAATACAACAAGAAGGCATGACACTAATATACATACCCCCACCCAGGAAGCACCAAAATTTACAAGGCAACTAACAGATCTAAAAGGACAAACTGACAAAAACACAATTATAGTAGGTGAACTCAACATCTCTTTGACAGCCATAGACAGATCATCCAAACAGAAAATAAATAAGAAAATATCAACTTTAAGTGATATATTATAGCAACTAGATGTAATTGACATTTATAGGACTCTTATCCTACAACACATGACTGTATATTCTTCTCTGGTGCATATAGAACATTTTCAAGGATAGACCACATGCTGGGACATAAACCTAGCCTCAGCAAATTTAAGAAGACTGAAATCATACCAAATGTATTCTCTGACCACAAAGTTTTGAAATTGAAGATCAACTAGAAAAAATAAATAAATAAATAAAAAAGGCAGGAAAAAAAAACACCACATACCATGAAGATTAAAGTAAAGGTTTTTTTTTTTAATGACTGGGGGAAACTGGGATGGCTCAGCAGGTTAAGCACTCACTTTGTAGCCCTAGGGACCGAGGATCAAATCCTGGCCCTGGCTTATGCAGACCCATATGCTGAACTGAGATGTGCTTCCCATGTAGGAAACTCCCAGTTTGGTTTTCGTCTCTCAGATTGGCCCCTGGCTCATGGGAGCATGCCTCCCATGTGGGAGGTCCCCAAACCAGTTCTCACCCTGTGCGGCCCCCACCCACCTGTGTGGAAGGAAACTATGTCAAAAACTGATGACATACAACTATGGAGACTGCTCTGGGCCCTCCCCTCTCTATCTGTCTCTCTCTGTCCCTCTCTAGCTGTCAAAAACAATAAAGTAAATCTTTTAAAAAATGATGGGTTCAAAGAAGAAAGAAAAGAAGAAATTTAAAAATACACAGAAATGAATGACAAGAAAAACCCAACATATCAAAATTACTGGGATGCAGCCAAAGCAGAAATCAGGAAAATTTATATCACTACAGGCCAATCTCAAGAAACAACAGAAATCACAAGTAGATAACCTAATATCACATCTTTTTTTTTTTAATATTTTTATTTATTTATTTATTTTGACAGAGAGAGAGAGAGAGATACAGAGACAGAGAGAGAACTGAACTGGGGGAGCTCCCAGCTCAGCATATGGTTCTGCACGGGCCAGGGCCGGGATTCAATCCTCGGTCCTCGGGGCTGCAAAGTGAGCGCTTAACCCACTGAGCCATCCCGGCTTCCCCTAATATCACATCTTAAAGAACTAGAAAAAGAAGAACAAAAATACACCCAAAGTCAGCAGAAAGAAGGAAATAATAAAAATTAGAACAGAACAAAATGAAATACAGAACAGAAAAATAATAGAAAAATTAATACACCAAAGAGCTGGTTGTTTGAAAAAATAATAAAACTGACAACCCCTAGCTAGGCTCACCCAGAGAAAAACAGAAAACACACAAATAATTCAAATTAGAAATGAAAGGGGAAATTGCAACTGATACCACAGAAATACAAAGGATCATACAAGAATACTATGGAGGACTATGTGCCACCAAATTTTGCAACCTAGAAGAAATGGACAAATTTCTAGAAACATATAGTCTACCTAGACTGAGTCAAGAACTGGATGACCTAAATAGATCAATCAACAGTAAGGAAATTGAAACAATCATCCAAAACCTCCCCAAAAGCAAATGTCCAGCACCAGATGTTCTCACAAATGAGTTTTAACAGGCATTCAAAGAGGAACTAATACCTATCCTCCTAAAACTTTTTCAAAAAATTGAAGAATGGGGAAGCCGGGATGGCTCAGTGGGTTAGGCGCTCACTTTGCAGCACCGGGGACCGAGGATCGAATCCCGGCCCCGGCCCGTGCGGAACCATATGCTGAACTGGGAGCTCCCCTAGTTCAGTTCTCTCTCAATCTCTGTATCTCTCTCTCTCTCTCTCTCCCCCTCTCTGTAAAAATAAATAAATAAATAAATAAATAAATAAATAAATAAAATTAAAAAAATAAATAAAAATTGAAGAAGAAGCAATACTTCCTAACTCATTCTACGAGGCCAACATTACCTTAATATCAAAGCCTGGCAAGGTTGTCACAAAAACAAACAAACAAACAAAACTATAGACAAATATTTCTAATAAACACAGATACAAAAATTCTAAACAAAATACTAGAAAATAGAATACAACAATGTATTAAAAAGATTATACATCGCGATCAAGTGGGATTCATCTCAGGCGCCCAAGTGTAGTACAACATGCAAATCAATGAATGTGATACACCATTAAATAAAATAAAAGATAAAACCATATGATTAAATCAATTGATGAGTACAAGCATTCGACAAAATACAACATCCATTTATGATCAAAATACTTAATAAAATGGATATAGAAGCAAAGTACCTCAACATAATAAAAGCCACATATGACAAACCTTCAGCAAATATCATACTGAACGGGGGAAAAACTGAAACCTTTTCTTCTAAAATAAGAAACAAGACCGGGATGTTCCCCATCACCACTGCTACTCAACATAGTGCTAGAACTTCTAGCCAGAGCAATCAGACAGGAGAAAGAAATAAAAGGCATTCAAATTGGGAGTAAAGAAGTAAAACTGTCACTTTTTGCAGATTACATGACCTTTTAGATAGAAAACCCTAAAGACTCCACCAAAAAAACTGTTAGAAATAATAAATGAATAAATAGTAAAGTTGCACAATACAAAATCAATGTATAAGAACCCATACCATTTTTATATATGGACAATGAAACTTCAGAAAAAGAAATAAAAAAAATTTATAACTTTCGTGATCACAACAAAAAGAATAAAATACCTAAGAATAACCTTTAAAAAATGTGAAGAATTTATAACGGAAAACTGTAAGACACTATTAAAAGAAATTGAAGAAGACATGAAGAAAGGGAAGGATATTTCATGTTCATGGATTAGAAGTATTAACATAGTTAAAATGGCCATATTACCCAAAGCAATATCCAGATTTAATGCAATTCCCATCAAAATCCCACAGACATTCTTTTGAGAAATATATTTTTAAAAATTGTAAACTTCATATAGAACCACAAAAGACCCCAAATCACCAAAGCAATCCTTCGAAAAAAAAATAAGTCTGGCGGCATCACGCTCCCTGACTTAGTCTATACTACAAAGTGTCAATAATCAAAACAGCTTGGTATTGGCAGAAAAATAGATATACAGACCAATGGAACAGAATTGAAAATTCAGAAATAAATCCACAAATATATGGACAGATCATTTTTGAAAAAGTAGCAAAAAACATACAATGAAGTTACCATATACCAAAATTAACTCAAAATGGATCAAAAACCTCCACATAAGACCCAAAACAGTAAATGGAATAGAAGAAAACATTGATACTAAACTTGTAGACCTTGGGTTCACAGAGGACTTTATGAACTTGACCTCAAAGGCAAGGTAAGTAAAAGCAAAGATAAATGAATGGTACTATATCAAACTAAAAATCTTCTGCAGGAAGCTGGGATGGCTCAGCTGGTTAAGTGCTAACTTTGCAGCCACGGGGACTAGGGATCAAATCCCAACCCTAGCCCATGCAGACCCATATGCTGAACTGGGGTGTGCTTTCAATGCTAGAGGCCCCCAGTTTGGTTCTTGCCACCTGGTTTTGAGGGGTTGTGCCTCTCATGCAGAAGCCCCCCAACCCAGTTCTGGGCAAGTGCAGCCCCCACCCACCTGTGTGGAACAAAACCATGTTGAAAACTGATGATGTACAACTACAGAGACTGCTCTGGGCCCTCCCTCTTCTCTCTGTCTCTGTCAAAATAATAAAATAAATCTTTTTTAAAAAGTAAATAAATAAAATTTAAAAAATTAAAAAGCTTCTGTACAGCAAAGGAAGCTATCAACAAAGTAGAAAGATAACCAACAGAATGGAAAAAAATATTTGCAAACAATGCCTCTGATAAGGGGCTAATATCTAAAATATATAAAGAACTCATAAAACTCGACATCAAAAAAACAGTCCAACTGAAAAATGAGCAGAAGATCTGAACAGACACTTCTCCCATAAAGACATACAAATGGCCAACAGATACATGAAAAAATGCTCAACTTCACTAGTAATTAGGGAAACACAAATTAAATCACAATGAGATACCACTTCACCTTGTTAGAACGGCTACAATTAACAGGACAAGGAAAAACAAGTGATGTTGAGACTGTTGGAAAAAATGGAAACTTCATACACTGCATGTGGGAGTGTAAATTGGCACAAGCACTAGGGATGGCTCTGAATTCCATTCCAGAAAAAGAGTTCCAAATTACTTTGAAGAGTGGACTAGGCACTTGTATTGGTGTATAGCCACCCAAGGGGAGTTTGTGATATTCAGCAATCAGGTATGTCACACTTTTTCTAGGATGAGTTCATGAACTTAATTGTCAGGTCTCATATGACAGTGATATTAAGTAGATAAATGTTGTGTAGCATTTTATACAAAGTACCCCATTTGACACACTATAAACTGGATACATACATGCGGGTATATGGTATTATTGCTGTATGCATATTTAGAAAGAGTAACAAGAAACGCTTTGCCTCTGGGAAAGAGGTATGTGGAAGCTGGGAATGGGTAACTTGTAGTCTATTTCATTCTTCTGGACTTACTGGGGTTTTTATCATTATAACAGAAAAGAAAAATGAGTATCTTGTTGCAGAGTGTCCACCAATATTCAAGCTCCCTCATCTGTACTGTGGAAGCACTCCTAAACTGAGGCCACCGTCCCTTTGCGGCCCTATGTGACTCTGTTCTCACCATTGGGCTTTTGAGGGGCTTGTGGACTTTCCACATGAATGGAACAAAGAACATGTGAGGCCTTAGGGGGCAGCGCCACAAACTGGGAGGAGCTTGCATCCCTGAGAACCATCTGCTAGCAAGGAAAATCCGACTGGGACCCTGGGTGAGAAAGGAACTACAATGAGGTAAACCCACTGAAGTTCTGGTGTTCATTAAAGCAGCCAATGTCCCTTAACTATACACCTTGCTGTTTCTAGACAGTTAAAATTTCTTAAAATTGCTATAAGAAACTAGTGAATCTCATTTACTTAATCTCCTTTTCTTTCACTGAGAGTTGCTAAGAATGAACATCTGACCACTCATTACCCCTAAAATAGCAATGAGAACACTACTTACCAAGACAAGTCCACCATATGTCAGCATGGTGGGGCCAATGTTAATCAAGGTGGTTACAATCACCCGGAATCTAGGATAAAACAAAGTTTGCAATTCAGGCAAAGAAAAACAGATAACACACTGGCATGTCTGGCTCGCTACTCTTTCCCCAACTAGGGACCTGCACTTCTAATGCTCTCTGGAGTGTGCCTTTGCAATTTTGTTACTATCAGTCCATCTACTAAGCTAATGGGAGGAGTCCATTATATTTTCCCTAAAGCAGAGCAAGGCCAGCTAAATAACTCATCTGAAAGCTAGAGAAATTCCCTGTTACATCAGATGGGCATGCAGGCTGAAAAGCTAGCGAACCCTGCTGCTTTCCTCTCCTATCTTGTTTCCATTGAAAACAGCCTGTTTTCAGGCTGACCTGGGGGCTTACTCTAACAAAGCCCTTTCTGGGAAGCAGGCCCATCCTCAGAAAAATGCATCTCCCACACTCCTTCAAGGACCTGGCCTATCAAGGACAGAGTGGCGTTACCTGGGCTTTGGAGTCAGACTCCTGGGGTAGCATCCTAGCTCTGCCTCTTCCTGGCTGTGCACCACTGGGGGAGTGCCTTAACCTCTCTGAGCTTCATTGTCATCACCTGTAAACTAGGGATAATAAAAGCCCCCATATGCAGCATCCTTGGAGGGATGTGACAGCACAATGGTAGCACACTCAGGTGAGGATGGGCTGTCCTATGACCCTCTGTTATCTAGTCAGCACAGCAGGTACACAGGGAGGAAAGGGAGCTGCAGAATCCCTGCCCTAGGGGAGCTGCCATCTGAGTGCTCTTCACCACCAGCATGGCTTCCCTTCACTCCCGCCTTCCTGGAGAACCCCATCCTCTTTAAAATTTACATTCTGGGTTCATAATGGACTATGTTTACAGTTCCAAGGCAGGACTTGGGAGTCCCCAATGTGGGGAGCCACTAGGTACAGTGTTTCACATTGCTCCATCTCACCTCTGAATGCTGACAATGACTCTTAAAAGCCGGAGTATTCTCAATATCAAGACAATATCTAGGATCTGTTGACTGTTGTATTTCCTTGCTAGAAAAACAAAAACAAAAACAAAACAAAACACAAAACAACACGGGGTAGGGGTTGAGAAGTTAAATATGTGGTGATGGAAAGAGTTGTATACCTGGAACCTACATAATTATTACTAACCAATGTAAACCTAATAAATTTAACAATAAAAGAAACAGCAACAACAACAACATAATCACTAAACATTCCATTTTCTGAGCACCCTTATCTCCTCCCTTTTAACCGGTGTTGTGTGAGGTCCTGTGGGTACTGGGGGGAAGATGGGGCTGCGCTTAGGAACAGGGCAATGGCTCTGAGCAAGAAGACATCAGTGCTGCCTTATATCACCAACTCCAGCAAATTGAAGATGAGCAGGTGAATGCACAACCTGAGTGTTCCTCCCCGCCCTGAGAGCTATGAAATTCTGACCACCATCAGAATGGGACTGTGGATCCAGTTCTACAGAAGAACCCACTTCAATATGCCTTTCCTTCCCAGCAGGCATGCCATAGAGTTGTTACTGAGCAGCACTCTCTGGAACAGCCCCCTCTGCCGTCTATGCTATGGGATCAGTGTGCATGGCAGTGAGGGGTGTGCAGGTAGAGCCAGCAGGGTAGGAAGAAGAGGGTGAGAGCAAGGAATGGTGCCGAGTTCCTGCTATGACTGGGCCCTGGGTGAGTGCCAACACAGGGTCAGAGATGTGGAGTGAGTCCTGAGACTGAGGGAGTCCTAAGGACAGTGGGGAGAGGGAGGACCAGGTGAGCACTTGGTGTGATGGATGCCTACAAATGAAATCTCTGATATGCAGCCCAACACAAACGAACTGCCATTCTCCTCTACAACATGGAACATTTTTCTATTCTGAAGGCAGGGTTCTGGGAGGAGGTGGAGTTGAGAGCCAGTGACACTGACCTGACTGAATAGTGGTATTGGCCACAGTGGCCACCAGGGCTGTGATGATGATCAGCATATCAAACCTAATGGTGCAGAAGCAAAGTGGTAAAGAGTCAAGGGAAGGGTCTGCCAAGCTCAGAATACAGCTTCCAAAAACCTTCCAATCCATTCTCTTACATAAAGTAATGACTCAGCCATAAAACTGATTTCCATATTGTGAGGATAGGAGGCAAGAAATACGATGTCTGAGCAGTGCAGTGATCATTCAAGGGCTGCTACAATGGACCATGCAGGGGGTTTGTAGGAACTGCTAATTCATATCACGTGGTCCCCCCCAAAGTAGGCATATACCCATAAGGAAACTTTAATGTACTTTCAAAATACATAGTATAATATTTCTTGGTATTAACTTTACTAAATGCACCATAATGTTTTAATTAAAGGGGAAATTCATCACACCATTACCTTTATTTCTGACAATGGTATCAAAAGATAATAGAACACTGGACAACACTGATATATGCACATCCCAGTGAGTTTCCTGGCACTGAGCAATGATGACATCCAACCCTGCCAAGCTGTGCACTATTTAAGTCAGGACTGCACCTTGTATCTTGTATTTATGAGGCCTGACACACAACATAGCAGAAACAATGGATCAGATTGTTTGTAGTATGTGGGTGATGGTTGGAGACAGAGGGTGGGGTGGAGTGAAGTGGAATGGACACAAAGCATGGAGACAAGAAGGCCAGTGGGAGACACATCTGAGTGAAGGAAAGAATTTGCTAACAGTGCTCTCTGTCCCACCGAGCAGGCCAAGTTTTCTAAAATCAAAACTAAGTGGCAGGCTGGGAAGCTATGGAAGGAAATCCTCGTTGAATGAGACTTCCAACATACTATCCAAATCCAACATGTCATGGTCTGTGGTTCTAATTTTAGCTACACTCAGTTCAAAGTGACATCATGAATAACAGCTTTTACTGAAGATATCCCACTGCTCCCAGGGATTCACTATAATATACTTCAAAACTAGGTAGATGGAGCTTGGAAAACAACCTCCACATTCCCCAATTTGTGACAGGAGGCCCCTTCTCCCTCTCCAGAACACACATGCTCACCAGTTCCAGAACTGCTTCCTTCCAAAATAGGCTCTGGGCTCATATGTGTACAGTTTCAGGAGAATTTCAATGATGTAGAGAGAAAGAAAAAACCATTCTGCATTGGAAATGAAGGGATTTTTCTCATCCAGAGCAATGAATATGGCATTTATTAGAATGATGACATCATAAACCCAGACAAAAATCCTGGCAGGAGGAGAGAAAAGCAGAGATGCTGTCATCACCCATTTCTGAGAAAGAAACATGCCAGAGCCTTTCCAGGGCAACTTGGTGTCTGACCACTAGGCCAGCATCTCTCTCTCTCGCTCACACACACATATACACACATACATATGCAAGGAAAGTGTCCAGCATGTCCAAGGCCCTGAAATTCACCTGCCTTCCTCCTGACATTGGTGAAGCCCTTCCTGCCAAGGAGAAAATGAAGACAAGTGATGGGGAGGAGAGTTGCGTGGTTTTCCCAGGTTCCCTTTGGGGACTAATACCTAAATCAGAGGAAAGCTTAGGCAGAATTGTGGACAAGGAGATGGCTTAGAGTTTAATAACACAGGATTGTAACATCTCTACCACTCTTCCTTAGAAAAATTAATAGTCCTAGCTATAATAAGAAAGTTTCTGGAAACCTTTTTAGCCCTGATGCACATAAGACTTCCATGGGACTAGTGTGTCCAATGTACACACCAATTTTGGGGTAAAATATATGGTTAAGCTCGGATTGAACTTTTCAATTATAAAGCAGGCTGCCCTGGTCAAATGCCTATCACCTGTGTTCCAGGAACTCCTGGGGGAAACCTGGGCATGGCAATGGGAAGACAGAGGAGGGGCTCCTAGTCCACTCTTCTCCAGGAAGTCATAGACACTAGGCCGAGCCTTGGATGTCATGTGCGGACATGCAAACATTCACCATATGAAGCACATCAGCAGTTCAATGTTATGATGATTGGAAATAAGCCTCTACATAAAAGGCTTTGGTAAATATAAAATATGAGCAGCTATTTTTTTTAATGTGAAGTTTCTGTTTTATGCAATTGACGTAACAAGTCAGTCACTTCTGGGAAACAGCAGGTAGAATACAGTACAAGTGGGACACAACTAGAAAAGGCTGAAGGTGACATATTCACCACCGAGGTGGGACAGGATGTGGCACAGGAAGGGGTCCTTAGGGTTCAGTTCTTGGCCTGCACCCTACATCATATTCTAAGCTGTTTTCAAGGACTTCTGAACCATTCACTTTGATGAAACATTAATTTCAAACAAAATGAGATGAGAGTCTCTGATGATAGGGGAATTCTAGGCCACACCTATGAAATAATCTCCTACCACCATAAATGACTCTTTCTGGAGTCCATCTGCTTGAAAATAAAAGAAATAACTGTCCTTCTTAAAATTCACTTCAATAACTCTTAACTTGTGATTTCTTACCATGCCCTTAGCAAAGTCAAAGTACCATATCCAACAATAGCTTTCTAGTGTTTCTAATGGTGCTGACTTCAGAGTGCTCAGCTTCCTTGGCTCAGGGAGAACGTCTAGTTCTGTGACCCTTGAATACCTCAGAAAACATCACAGAAGGGAGCATAATCCAGAAGCCTGTCATTTTGACTGAGTTCATACATAGCATGTCCAGAACCCTTTTCATGCCTCCCTGAGAAACCAAAAACAGTGAATGGGGCAAATGTATAACTTTAATGACAAAGCATATTCAGTTCAGGCAGCATGGACAGATTTCTCTATTTTCCAAACAACTTGAAAGAAAATTGGTGCCATCTAATTCACCTGTGCTGAACCATCTTCTGGACCAGGAGACTTGCAGGGGACTGGTACACCTGAGGTACCCAGGTTTGGAGCGGGTGTCTCTTGATGTTGATGGCAACCACCTGGATGTTGAGGAGGTCAGCTAAGCGTAGGAAGTTCATTTTGTCTGCAAAGAAAAATGACCCTAAGATGCCTGGTCACTGTGATTCTAAGTTTCAAAAGGTAAAACCAAGTCAGCAAAGATGCTTAGGTCTCCAAAGAGGCTAAAATGGCTAGAACTTCTCATGTCCCTCATCCTTATGTGGTGGGTCAACCAATGACATGATCTAAGTTCACATTTAGGCATCCACAAACCTAAACCTGAGCTATAACTGTGTGACATGACAAACTCTGGTGATTTAAAAACTCAGATGTTTATTAATTACATTGTATAAATTTCACACAATATTGTAAATCACAAGGACCCACAGAGCTGCT